>JAUCMR010000160.1:12934879-12949652 GCA_032357425.1 Enteromius argenteus
AACTCCACAAGTTTGTGTAAAACTTGAATACTGTGTTTATGCTCCAGTGGAAATAAAAATGCCTGACCATTTGTACAAAGTCACACAATAAGTTAATTATTTGCATAGTGACACAGAAATAGTGTAGCATCTGGAATATCTATCATTTCCATCATTTTTTTATTAAATTATTTATTTTAGGTTGTAATGATGTATGTTTTATGTTTTTCCGAATCATAAAACTTTATTTTTAAGTTTAAGTGACCAAAAAATCCCCATTTTTGTACCCTTCTGTACACATAGTTATCAGTATTTGGCTGATAACATATGTTCATTTCTATATCTTATTGGATAACTGAAAAGTTGTTCAGTGCAGCCACTATAGAAATTCTTGTCATCAGAGATTTGTTCCAGCATGTTGGGTGTCATTTTTCACACATTTTCAGATTTTGTGCGTGTCTGCGCTACATGATCTGTGGGCACTTTAAGTGGTTGAGAATGGCTGATTTCTCCCCAGCTGTGCTGTTTATCAGCTTCATGTTGTGCCTTTGATCCATTCCACACTGTGATAATGCTCAATTCAGGAAATGTGCCCGCTCTCCTTTCCTGGAAGACAAGCATGAGTGTGCCTGCAGAAAGCAGATGGCAGAGATGGCTCAATTCTCCTGTTTTCAGTAAAATTAAGGATAATTTTGCTGCCATCTATGCTGATAAACATCAGTGTTTGAAAAGACTTTCACAGAAACTCTTCTGAGAATCCAGCTTAGCTCTGCATGAATTTCCATGCTGCATCAATTGCATGAAATTACAATTACACTAACATCACAAACACATTCAGCATACAGTATATTATTTCCTAATCTTCCCAAAAGATTAGGTCACATATCATGCGTGCGCGAGGGTTTGAAATGAGCTCGCGGGCCCAGTTTGTTCGCATGTAGATCTGTTTTCCGCCAGCATCAGTGGTGCGCTCGCTTGTTAATGGCATAGATTTGCCGCTATAACACTTCTAGGACCAATCGACTTACTTCAGGTATCGTTATTCATCATTTAACAATGCTTAGAATAAAAATATCTGCACCTTACACTGATAGTTTTAATTAGAATATATATGGTCTACTTGAAAAGGTTGAATAAATATTAAGTCAGTCACCTAAATTGTAAATTAAAATGGTTTTGCACAAGTCATTTTCTGATAAATGAATATTTTAAACCTATAGTCAGATTAGCTGTTGGTGAAGATGATCATGTGTAGTTTAAGACTAACGTGCTGTCAATATTCCTGCTGATAATGCTTTTATAAATATAGTTTTGTAAATGAGAAATATCCCCACCACTAAAGCACAGACTAATTATATCAGTGATATATCAATCACAATCTGATTACATCAGCACTTTGATTACTGCTTGGCCAATCAAAATCAAGTTCAGGAACTGTTGTATAAACAAAAGAATAAAACCTTTGTGACACACACACACCACTCAATTATCATTGCCCGTTTGCTGCATAATTCACATTATCCTCATCTCTGCTTAATACATTATCACATTTAGATCTGTTTATACGGTAAATATGGGTATATGTGGGACCTTTTGATGCATGTTTTCCACTACAGTGGAAAGGTCTTTAGAAGACCTCAAAATGGGATATTATATCCAAAACACTATGCCTTGCCCATCATTTTTTATGATGGTGGTCTTGTTACTGTTGTTTAATTTATGATAACATAAATTAATGTATCCCATGTGGTATCTTTTATTGGAGAGCATAGATTTGTGATCTGTGCACTCCAACAAGAATAGTAGCCGATAGATAGAAGGAATGGTTCACTCAAAAATGAAAATTGGCTTAAAAAGGTTTGTTTCTTCATTATTGGAACAGATTGGATTTAGAGGAATTTATCATTACATCACTTGCTCACCAATGGATCCTCTGCGGTAAATGGGTGCCGTCAGAATGAGAGTCCAAACATCACAATAACGCACCGCTAACCCACACAACTCCATCAATTATTGTCTTGTAAAGCGAATAGCTGCACATTTTTAATAAACAAATCCATCATTAAGATGTTTAATAACTTTAAACCATTAATTCTGGATAACATAAGAGATGTTTTAAAGTTAAAACACCTTAATGGGTTTGACTTCACACTCTTATTGCTTTAAATTGAACTCAGACTTGATTAAAACTTGCACTGCATCCTTGTCTAGTCAACATATTACATGGAAGGGAACACCGGCCACCCTGTGTTCCAGACACAGTTTGGAAAGATTGCTATTAACATCTGCTACGGCCGACACCATCCTCTCAACTGGTTAATGTACAGCATACATGGGGCTGAGATCATCTTTAACCCTTCAGCTACAGTTGGACTTCTCAGGTATCATGTTTCTCATGTTAATAACACAGAGCCTGTATTTCAGCATGCTGATGCTGGTTTTATGTTACAGTGAACCAATGTGGCCGATTGAGGCCAGAAATGCTGCTATCGCAAACCATTGCTTCACCTGTGCCATCAACCGTGTGGGAACGGTATGTGCCACCTGTTGTCCAATAACTGTCCTAAAAAAATTATATTAGCGTTCTTAAAATCAGATGTTCCTGAGTCTAAAACATAAACAGAGATTCTGAGGAAATGTCCTGCTTGCCCTGACTGTTTATACTGTGATACTATCACAACCACAACTGAAGTAAACTATATATATATGAACTAATATGATTAGATAAGCACATGCTAATAATTTAAACAGGATTAAAGCCAAACTGCAAATAATGTTACACAGATGTTTAAGCACTTGCTTTTTTTTATGGGTCTGTGGAGTCTGGTCTCTGTTAGTGGTTATAATGTCTTAGAGGGTTTTATTCTCAGAGATAGATACAGTAAACCAATTATCTTCAAATTAGCTTAAATGGGAGTTATTTCGACAGTCTGTTATGCAGTCTCACATATGAAAGCATTGGAGGTTCAGATATGTGTTTTCTTCTGCCCTCTACTGCTGGTTTCTTGGTATTTTTGAGTCTTGATATAGAGCTGTCTTTTTCTAGGAGCATTTCAAGAATGAATTCACATCTGGAGATGGAAAGAAAGGTATTTATCTATTTATTGTTAACATGCGCATGCATTTGCGTATGTGAACTTGCTTTCTCTTGCATGTGAGCTGCACCAAAGTATAGATGAAAAGGTTTAATTATTTACATGTTTGGGGTCAGTAAGATTTAAAAAAAAAAAAAAAAAAAAAAAATGCATTAAATTGATCAAAAATAACAGTCAAGATATTTATATTACAAAAAAGATTTCTATTTCAAATAATTCAAACATATTACAGCTTCTGTAAAAATCTTGAGCATTTTTCTGTTTTCAACATTGATAATAATAAAAATTCTTGAGTGGCAAATCAGCGTTAAAGAATAATAATGAACGATCATGTGACATTAAAGACTAAAGTTCAAAATTCAGCTTTGTCATAACAGGAGTAAATTACATTTTTGTATGTTATACAATTAAAAGTACATTAAAAAAAATTTACATTAGTCAAGCAAACAGACCACGCCCCAAACTCATGCCATTGGTTGTGCCAGTGTTTAAACTACAGATTACTTATAGATTGCATATTAAGATGATCATTAATATGAATATCCAAGAAAATTACACATTTCATTTTAAATGAACCTAACATTCATTAAGTCTGAGCGTAATGTAGACATTTCTGGTAAGTCATCCATACAGCAGATGGCACTCTCTGCCTGAAAATTAAATATGGGTCAAACCCTAAAGATCATTCCCATCTGTATACATATTTGAGTCCACCTGTCTCTTTCCCAGAGCTTAGCGTCTCTGTGTCAGCGTATCTGTCTGTCAATCTAGTATCTGTATCGGTGGCGGTCTGAGGACAAGGGAGCTTGTTCAAAGGTGTCGTGTTCCTAAAGCCCAGGTCTGTCAGGCTCTGTTCTCGCTTTCAGCCCTCATTACTGTTGCATAAGCCTTCAACCTGAACACAAAATCCCCCCTTTGCTGTTTTACATGTGAAGCCTCTGTGTAACATGACCAGGGTCACACGGACATATATGAGGGGCATTTGTCTGTGAGGGTACAAAATATGTCTAAACTTATTTTTTTTTAAAAAGAAGGAACAACAGATGATCAGTGAAATGAGGTGCTTAATCTTTGAAAAACTTTGAAAATTAGCCTCAGGTGATGCAACTAGATATTATATGAGGTTTCATTTTACAGTTCATTTTCTATGAGGTTTATTCTGGAAAAAATTGTGGATTTCACAAAAATACTGCTGTTTTCAACATAGATACGTAATGTTTCTTGCGCACCAGATCAGCATATTAAAATTATTTCTGATTTTAGCCTTGGTAAGCATAGCTTAAAAAAATATTCCACAAACTTTTAAATGTTAGTGTGCATTTATTATATGATTTCTGGTTTGTCTGACCCATAGCGCACCATGACTTTGGCTACTTTTATGGCTCCAGCTATGTAGCTGCACCTGATGGCAGCAGATCCCCAGGATTGTCCAGAACCAGTGATGGCCTGCTGGTCACAGAGATGGACCTGAACCTAAATCGCCAAGTTGCAGACAAATGGAATTTCAAGGTGGGATTAAAAAAAAAAAAAAAACACTACACATTACTTTAAGATATCCATCACCAGAGGAAGGTTAGAGAGTGAATAAGGTTCATCTCTGGTTGCATCTGCATGCCATTCACATGTGTGAATCTCTCTGTAGATGACTGGGAGGTATGAAATGTATGCAGAGGAGCTCAAAAAAGCCGTCCAACATGACTTCAAACCCAACATTGTTAAGGAGTGAGCTTAACAGGAAAACATGAGTGCCAAAAGCCCTTGAGAGGAACCGCACTTTCAGCTGAAAGCCATTCTTGGCAGATGCAGGAGAACCACATTATGTATTAGGGATAAGTCCTTGTACTCTGAAATTCACAAAATAACTTATATAATTTATCATTTCATTTTTATGGTAAATAATGGAAGGATGCATTTGAATAAAATACAAATCCAACTTTTATTAATTTCTGAAATGCAACTATATATTTCATAAAAATAAAGTTTGCCATGTCAACATTCCTTATGTTCTTAAAAAAAAAAAAAAGAAAAAGAAAAGGTGATGTAATTGGACACCTGGTGTCTTAGAAATCAAAGAAAAAAACAACAAAGTAACATTTAACCTGAATGATCAAAGATTAAATAACATAATCATGGCTGGTGGAACAACATAGTGCAAGCATTTCATTTGTCAGCCATTGTGTCACAAACCAATGACGATTGAATCATTTGAGCCACTGAGTAGTGCGTTTACAAGAGAGCAACCAACAAAGCGTTCACAACACTGTGTTCAGACCTTTTCAAACGGTGCACAACACCCGACGGTAAAACTCTAACCCTAGTGTTCCTGTTCTCTCTCGGAGAAATTAACAGGGTGTAGTTACTATGAATTACGCCAACACAATATAACCATGAGAATTTAAACAGTGTAAATACAGTATATTACACAGAAACAGGTCTAATACTGTACTAGTGCTATGAGCGAGTTGAAAATGTACTTTATGATTCATTTTGCGGTTCAGAGTCGCCCACAAAGCACCAAACGCTCTCTTGCATGAGGTTATGACAGACCTCCAGGTGATTTTATTCTCGAGGAAACCCCTGGAGAAGTGAATCTACACATATTGCACCCATGAAACTTTTCTTTCCCGACAGTGGGATATAATTTAACATGCTGGATTGATCAAATCTTACCTGAGTTTTTAAAAAACAGTTTTTCTTTTACAATAATTAAAACCTTTCATTGTATCAATTAAGTGGCTTCCAAGAGAAAAATGATAAAATCAAAAATCAAAACAACCCCATGATTTTTGTAAGGTTACCCTGAACAAACAAATCTTTATCTTCACATGAATGGAAAAACATATACACTCCTCCTCTACCTCTTACAGTGGCAGAGACTATATAAATCATATGAGCTCTAGATAAAAATATAAGTCCACCTCACAATGACGAGTTAAATATACATAGCATTTCCCTTTCCTTTCTGTGTGAATATTTCATTCTGTGGCCAATGTAGCACCATAGTAATGCTTTGTGCAATGCTATAGCTCTAATGAAGAACATAACCAGAGGTGACACATACTACCTGCTATTGGCCAGCAGCACTGGTTCCTGTTGGCAAAAATGCTACCCAGCCAACCACAGTGGATGCAAAAGGTGTTTTGATTGTTCGTTCAGAATCTGTCAAGAGTCAGCCATCTTTGTAGACAAACAGAATATCCTCATCAGTTCCGTAGCTTCTTCTAGCCTCCTCGAAATTACCAAAGCTTGTGCAGCACACACCTGTCAATCAAAGTGATGACATTTTGAATGTATAAGATTTCTGTATTATAATAAGGAATACTTTTTTTTAGGATTATTATTATTATTTAGCATTACATCACTTGCTCATTGGTGGATCCTCTTTAGTGAATGGGTGCCATCAAAATGAAAGTCTAAACAGCTGATAAAAACATTCCACTGGGAACAGTACCTGGTACTTTTTTTTGTACCACCTCGGCTGAGGTTCCAAGTGTACCGTTACCAAAACGTGACGTGTACACTCTGCTAAACACCGATTGGCCGGAGAGAATCGTCACTACCTGCATCACTGAACTTGTGCGAGACACACACAGACCGGCTAGACTAAAATCAGCACAGCCAGGGAGTGGTCTGCCACAAGTGCACCCTCTTTTAACAACCAAAATATGTTTCGTGGTCTTTTAGGAAGTACAGACGGTTTTTCAAGGTCAAGTCAAGGCAGTAGAGGCAGCGCAACTATAACGACATGTGAATAATCCCGCCCACACTAAAGCGGTACTAAACTGCAGTGGAAACACAAACCGTACCAAGCCGTGCTGTGCTGAACCATGCCAAGCCGAGTCGCATCACGCAGTGTAAAAGCGCCATAAGGCTGTTGGGTTTACAATAGATGTAAATGGCCTCAAAAAAGTATTTGGAATTTAAAAATAAATAAAATATTTTACTTGCATACTTAAAGTATCCAAGTATTTTTCTTTAAATATTTGAACTAATATTTAATGGTGTATTTAAACCCTATGTGTGTTTTTTAATGTTTTGCATTAACAGTGTGCTTGTGCTGACTTTAAGAATAATGGCAAAACTTCACAATACATACGGTCCGAGTAGGCAGGGTTGTTGTAGAAGATGCTGCCAGTTTTCCGGTTAAATCCACACACCACCACAAAGTGGCCCTGGTAATCTGGCTTCCTGCAAAAGCACTTCTGACCCACAGGGAGGAAACAGCAGTATTTGACAGGGGTGGAGCACAGCTCACACACCAACACCACTGCGTTGACCAGCACGATGGCCACGTGACCCTGCTCCAGGTGGTTTTGGATCTCCTGAACCGTAACAGAGCTACAAGAGAAAGATGTGATCAGATTTCTTCATGCACAGCACAGGAGTTTCATCTTACTGGAATATGTTTTTTGATATAAACTTGAAATGAAAACGTCTGATGTTACAGAACTGGAACTGTATATACACAACTATTAAACTTGATACCGTTTTGTCTAAATGAATAAAAAAATAAATAAAAACTATGATTTTAAACAGATTTAAAGCATCCATGGGGATAGATTATATTCACACAGCATGCATAAACTTGTAAAAAAATATGTATGTATTTAAGGCAATGTAATTTGCATGTAATAAAAGCTTTTAGAATAAATAAATCTAATTGTAAAAATAGGAGCTATGCATAATTAAATATACAGTGTTTCCAATAGTAATAAATTCCAAAGGTTCAGTATATTGTGCACGACTTTTTCCAATTGTGCCTAATTACTACATAGAATGTTTTTAGTTCAGTTTTTATATTATGATTTAAAAATGTTTATTAAATATTAAATATATTTTTAGGTAGATAATGGCATTTTTTATTTTATATATATATATATATATATATATATATATATATATACATACATATGTGTTAAATTTGGAAACCTCACCATTTTTTCACCAGGACTTCTTTGCTTTCAGCCTTCAGAAATAGTTCATTGACCCTGTCCTCTTCTGTGTCAAAATGCTTCTTGTAGAAAGACTAAAAGCAAAAGTGAGGAAATGGAAAAATTATTCCGATGCAAAGGTGATCACTCTCGAGTCCGAACTGATCTTCTGATTAAAATTACACATCTTCCTTCATAAAGTCAAGAATATTATTTATATAAAAGGCCCTGACTAATGCCATTTTCTTGGAAAAATGGAATGAAACGTCCATTCTTTCCTGCGCTGCATGTAACACTCGGCTTGTAGTGGTCACGACTGTATCACATGATTTAAAAGAACAGACAGCACCTGGTTCCTGAAGCCCTTGTCCACACCAAGCGTCTGTGTGCAGAAGCAGTGTCTGACCCCCAGCTTACACATGAGATAAGCCAGGTCAATAGTCCACACGCTCTCCGTAAACTCCAAGTCCAAACAAGCTCTCTGAAATTCCTCCTCGCTTACTGGATGTAAATACCTGTGCACAAAAACAAGAGTTTAACTATTTACCATTAGAGTTATTGTGCATAATACATGACTTGTGCATGATTCACACTCACCCCAGTACCATTCTCGAACAGGCCAAGCCACAATCCCAGTGGTACAGCTGCCGGATGACCGGTACATTTAACATCACATCATCTGGCAAAACAAGGTCAGACAGGAAGCTAGTAATGTCACTGAGCAGCTATCACGTTATGTTAAGCTGCATTACCAGGTTATAGTAAAGATAAGCTAGTTTTAGTTGTGACTTCAGGTAGCCTATATCAAAAGCATTATGTTGTATTTTATTCATATAAAATAGAAAAACATAATAAAAACAGGTGAATAACAACTTGGAAAAGTTAGACACAAGCAGCATGAGGATAATATATGAACTGTTCATTTAAATTCAATATATCCGGGTGGAGTATTTTGTATGTTAGAGAAGGGTCATTTTTGATTATAATGCTAGTTAGTTCACACAGTTTCCAGCCATCTAAGGTGTCCGTTTAAACGCCATTTATCACAAACCTACCGTTCATGATGCAGTCGATGTTTGCCTCTCTGTGTTGTTTCAGTGATGTTTAATAGCAGGGCTTGATTCATGAAGAAGAAGTCTGCTAGCGGGGGTTAACGTTAGCCGGACAGCTGTTGCCCTCTTGTCCTCCACATAGGACTCGCTATAATCTGTCCATCTTCAGCTCAATGAAAGCCTTTTACGAACTGTTAATGAAAAGCGGTGAAACAGTTACAAACGCGGCTAGTATAGCCCACGCCTTGTGGTCTTTCCCTGGGATGAATGTTTCACTTCCTCTGTGTCGATCCAAGCCACAGCGAGCGGCGGCGCATTGAAAACAGACGGAGCTGCGCCCTCTGCTGGCAAGACGAGAAACCACAGAAATACACTATCACTAGAATATTTATAGATTGATTAAAAGAGTATTCTGTTTATATATGGTATAAATATAGTAACGAGCTATAAGCATTACAAATTAAACATGCGTTTTCCAGTAATATAATTAACAAACCCATATAAACACATTTAATTACATTTTCCCCTCGACTAAATACAAGTATTTTTATTCATAATTCAACATGAAGTTATTCATAAATTCAACATGACCAATTTTACATTAAAAAAAATGCAAGCCAAGATATTTACAGGGTAAAACAGGACTATTGTTTCATTATGGTGCTTTTACTAATACCCAAATACCTAGTAATAGATCAAACTCATGTAATTTAAGGTACCCAGAAAATGTGGTAAAATCTGTTTTGTTATAGTAAGTAAACCGTGGTTTTACCTTAGACTGTAAAAACGGTTTTACCGATTTAAGGTTGTGTCATTCGGGCCGGTAGGTGGCAGTACGTGTCTCAAGCAGAATAAAAGTCCCGGAAACGCTGTTGAACACCGAAGGCAGGACTGTTTGTGGACGTTCGGTGCACGTTTGGGTGAGTTTTGTTAATTCCTTTGAAAAGGTTAAAACTGGGTCGTGTCTGTGTGGGTTTATTTGTAGATCTATCGTTAAATTATTACTTCTTGTTTTGAGTGTGTCTTTATTTTGCTTGTTTATGGCAAACTTACGTTAGGATCCGTCTGACCCATTCATTTCATTCAAACAGCTTCCATTAGCTTTCACCTCCTCTTAAAGCGGAGATTTACCTTTTGTCGGAGTTATTAGTCCTCTGCGGGGTCTTAATTTTCTCTCTCTCTCTTAAAGTTGACAGATAACTCGTGAAGATGTCCATTGGAGTGCCCATCAAAGTTCTTCATGAAGCAGAGGGACACATAGTCACCTGTGAAACCAACACTGGGGAGGTTTACAGGGGCAAACTGATCGAGGCTGAGGACAACATGAACTGCCAGGTATTAAGATTTGTGTATGGCAAACCAATCTTCTGTAAGAGTCTTATTAATGTGGTTTTATTATTTATTGTTGTTAAGCGTGTGTGCGCGTGTGCGCGTGTGTGCGTGTGTGCGTGTGTGCGTGTGTGTGTGTGTGTGTGTGTAACAGTTTGTACAAAAGTACACCAGTCTCTTTTTGGTATTGATCTTTTTTCTTCTCCAAATTGTCCTCCAGATGGCAAACATCACAGTCACATACAGGGATGGCCGTGTATCTCAGCTGGAGCAGGTGTATATTCGTGGCAGTAAGATCAGGTTCCTCATCCTTCCCGACATGCTGAAAAATGCTCCTATGTTAAAGAGTATGAAGAACAAAAATCAGGCCGCTGGTGCAGGTCGAGGAAAAGCAGCTATTCTTAAAGCCCAAGGTCTAACACCAAATGTTTTTTGTTTTAAGAGAATTAACATTATGTTAGTGAATTATAATATTTTAACACGTATAATTTGAAATGGCAATCAAACTAAAGTTGACATTGTTTTTGCAGTGGCTGCCAGAGGCCGTGGCCGGGGTGGACCAGGACGAGGGAACGTGTTCCAGAAGAGGCGCTAGTTTTATGTTAACTTTTTATAAGTGTATTTTACCATAATTTTGGTCTTTTTTAATTTTATAATGTTCATTTTATGCTTTGGGAAATAAATGGGTGATTTTGCTATTTTTCCTGATTCTGTGAGTTTTTTTTTTTTTCCCTCTTATTTTTTTTCTTGTCATGTTTATTGTTCTAGCCTCACTAAATGAGCTGTCAAGAAAGAAGACACTTCAGTGAAACAAATGCAGGGAGAACACTAACGTATTTTCTTAAATTATACCAGTTAAGCTGTTGGTCATTATTGAAGGTGTTCAGCCGCTTGATTTACATGAGTTTCACGTGGTTATAGATACTGGCTTGCAAATGTGAGGAGTGCAAATGTTACTGGGTACCTAACAGATGTTTAACCAAATATCTGCAGGTGGATAGCAGTGCATATCTTAACACTTTCATTAGTCCTGCAGTTTAAGAAATTACATGTAAAGCACATGTAAATTCTATTGAAAAGTATAGTAGATGTACTACAGGCTGACACACACAGTATGCTGACCTTACGTCAAGTACTGTGGTTTCATAGTGAACATCTTCAGCAATGGGCTGCAATGATTGCCTCCAATGTCTCTTTGGTTATGAAACCAATGTAATGCTGGTTATTAATAACAAAGGATTAGGAGCCCTCTTCAGGCTGATCCAGTTGTTAATCATCGCCTATGTTGCCGTGTGAGTACATTTTTACAATATTATACAGGATTTATACTTTGGGAGAAATATTGATTGCATCTACTTGTATTCATGTCATTTTTAAGACTCTTTGAATAAGAGCGTAATTAAAGCTTGAGGTAAAGGTATTTTTAAACCACCGCTTTTCCATTTCTGCATGGGCTAAATAATTTTTGTAGTCACATGAATATGAAAATAGACACATTGTTTTCTTTTAGGGAATTGGAGAAATGTTTCCCCCCTCCCCCTTTTGTTACAATAAATGTATAATTTATTTGTTAAGATATGTCTGCTGGATTCAGCGTGCTTACCAGGAAACCGACTCTGTGATCAGCTCAGTCAGCACGAAGGTGAAAGGAAACTTTTTGACTAATTCGTCCATTGTGGGGGTTCATGTTTGGGACGTGCCTGAATATGTTATCCCACCCCAGGTATCTACATTTGACAGAAACCCACTGCAATAGTTTATCTGACAGTTATTTTGTCCAAATGACACATATTTTGTAGAAATGATTTCCAGGTTCAGTCAGCCTTGTTTTTATTTCTTTGGTAGGGAGAAAACTCATTCTTTGTGTTAACAAATATGATTCTGACTCCAGGCCAGACACAGACCAAGTGTCCTGAGGTACAATCTAACACTTTAAATGTTTTGTCCATTTTCACACAAGAGAATGTAGCATGTTACATTACAAATGACTAATTTTCACAGATTCCAAGTGAATCCACTAAGTGTGAATCTGATAGTGATTGCAGAGAGGGATACAATGACGTCCATGGGAATGGTATGTGTCTTTGTTTTCTCAACTCTACTGTGTAACAATTCAGTGTTTCAGATCTAAGCTCTAAGTCAATGGCACAAAGTGAACTGTGTGTTCCTCCTCGCAGGTGTTCAGACCGGACATTGTCTCCAGTTCTCTGATACCATCAAAACTTGTGAGGTGCAGGCATGGTGTCCGCTTGAAAACGACAGCATCATTCCAAAGTGAGCATCTTTAGTAAGAGTGGGCAAATCTGATGTCCTTTGCTTGAGTGAAACTGTGAATATTAATATAGCCTGTGATTGTACAGACCTGCTCTTCTAGGTGCAGCAGAGGACTTCACAGTGCTCATCAAAAACAACATAAAATATCCAAAGTTCAAATTTAGAAAGTAAGTTTATGCATTTTAGTCTTAGAAAGCCCATGATATCTATCATTCAAATATGTGACCCTGGAACACAAAACCAGTCGTAAGTGTTAATTTTTCAAATTTGAGATTTATACATCATCTGAATGCTGTAATATAAATAAGCTTTCCGTTGATGCATGGTTTGTTAGGATAGGACAGTATGAATGAAATGAAATGAAGTTCTTAGCAATGCATATTACTAATCAAAAATTAAGTTTTATTTACAGTAGGAAATTTATAAAATATCTTAATGGAACATGATCTTTACATAATATCCTAATGATTTTTGGCAAAAAAAGAAAAATCTATAATTTTGACCCATACAATGTATTTTTGGCTATTTCTACAAATATATCCCAGGCCCAGCAACTTAGACTGGTGTTGTGGTCCACAAAAATGAGGTCTTTTAAATCCAAATGCTGGTGTGCTAGTAAATCTATTGTCTTGTTATTTCTAGGCGAAACATTTTGCATCACATCAACTCCACATACCTAAAAAACTGCACCTTTGATCGTAAAACAGACCCACACTGTCCTATTTTTCGTCTGGGGAACATGGTAACTGAGGCAGGAGAGGACTTCAGCGTCATGGCTCTTAAAGTCTGTATCTTCAATAATACTGTATATCTGCTATACAGCAAGGATGCAACAATTTGATCACAAATGACAGGAAAGGCATTTGAAATGTTTTAAAAGATTTGTTTCATTGAAACAACAATATAACATGTTTCTTGAGCATAAAATCAGCATATTAGATTGATTCCTGAAGGATCATGTGACACTGAAGACTGGACTAATGGCTGCTGAAAATTCAGCTTTGCCATTACAGGAATAAATTATATTTAAAAATTTTAATACTGAAAATAGTTGTTTTAAATTGTAAAAAATATTGTTTTTCTGTATTTTTGATCAAATCAATGCAGTCATTGTGAGCATTTAAATTTAAATGTGAAAGAACTATTAGTTAATTACTGTAGTTGACAGTGTGTTTTGATGTTGAAGGGTGGTATTATGGGGATTTTCATTGACTGGAATTGTGACTTGGACTTCCCAGAACGCTTCTGCATTCCCAAGTATTCTTTTAGCAGACTTGACGACAAAAATCCTGAAAATAATGTTGCCCCAGGCTACAATTTCCGGTAAATGCAGTTAAACTGAGTATTGTTTTGTAAGTTTTGTTTGTAAAAAGCTAGAGGGTAACAATTTTGTTCTTTCCCACAGATTTGCAAAATATTTTAAAAATAATGAAAATGTTGAAACACGGACATTAATAAAGGCCTTTGGAATCCGCTTTGATGTCATTGTGTTTGGGATGGTTTGTCTACTAGTCTACTAGTACAAAATAACCAGCATCTATTTGTTCAGTTTTTCTTAAAATTGTATTTCTACTTGTCCCTGCAGGCTGGTAAATTCAGTATTGTGCCCACT
Source organism: Enteromius argenteus (assembly GCA_032357425.1). Lineage (NCBI taxonomy): Eukaryota > Metazoa > Chordata > Actinopteri > Cypriniformes > Cyprinidae > Enteromius > Enteromius argenteus. Next base: position 12,949,152 of record JAUCMR010000160.1, read on the forward strand.
ATTGTCAATCTTGGAGCCACTCTTGCCTTTCTTAGTTTGGTAAGCTCTGGTTTGGTGTTTTTTTTTGTCTTTTTAGTTTCTTAAAAAACACCCATTTGAGTAAAATGCCTTTTGGTTTAATAGTTTTCATGTTGTTCCTGCACTTCTCTCAGGTGGCTGCAGTTTGTGACTGGGTCATGCTTACTTGTATGAAGGATCGTGACTACTATGCCAAACATAAATTTGTTCACATGGACCAAAAAGGTGACAACATGCCACTGGTAAGTAAACGTTAAAGCAAATTATTCTATATGTGATTAACTTTTTTTATGCAAAATATACTTATTATAAAAATGATATTTTACACTTTTATAGAGCTCCATGGAGACAGCCTCATATGGGACTCCATGATGGAGTGAACTGGACACTTTCACCACACTTAAAAGCAGTAAAACTCAATATGTTCTTGTATATATACAATACACACACTACTATTCAAAGGTTTGGGGCTGGTAAGCTTGT
>JAUCMR010000160.1:12953892-12970759 GCA_032357425.1 Enteromius argenteus
ATATGCAACAATCACACTTGTGTACTACCTTATGTAATTAAAGGCTGGAAATCTGATGTTATTCTTGATCATCACAGTGAAATTTTCTGCAGCTGCCAAAAGAGCAGGTCTAGGAAAACAGAAATGAAAACCTGACATTAGAAAACCTCTGTACACAGAATCTCTGTGTATATAAAACTGCAACTTCCTCAAACAGATTCCTCAAACGTCATTTTGGTGGCATTGGTAATGCAGTGTCAGCATAATATCTGCATTTATGTTACATACAAGTTTGGAATGACAAAATGTTATTTTAAAAGTATCATTTTAATATGAATTAGCACATTACAGCACCTGGGATTCTTCTTGTTCTCAACGGGGCACCAAGCTTTAACTTCACATGTTTTCTTTGATACATCTAACTTCACACAGGCACCTGTTTGAACACCTAATAGACAAACACATGAACAAACCTCAGATAATAAAAAACAACCAATAATGGTTTTCAATGAAATAAACCACAGCTTGGGAAGTGTTACTCGAATATTCAATTCAACCTTTACTTTCATATCCAAATGAGTTCTGACATCAAAACACTTCCTCTCAAGCTGCACGAATTCAAATGGTTTCTTATATAACATTACCATGGCTATGTTGGTCAGAAAACCCTTTCTCACAGGCTTTATCTGCTCGACACTCTCTCCCATGTGGTAAAACCTGAAGTATGAACACACAAAAGTCTGCTGAATAGATTATATTTGGTGGTGAATGAATGAATGAATGAATCACACACATCAATTTTTTTTTTAAGGTTTAGGACATATTTTGTCTCGTATCACTAAACAAACTGAAATGACAATAGCTGTACTTACCTCAGGGCAGTTCCCTTGTTTCTGGTTCTTTGTTACAATGACATTTGTCGCCACAAAAAAGGAGTTTCTTCCCTGCCGAAACAAGAACAACATTATTACCTTACATACTACCTTGTATGAGCATAACTGTGTTTTTAATTTAGAAATAACAATTTTTTGTGGCATGGAAAATAATATTAACAAATGGTGTTTTGTTACCTGATATGGTCCGGTGTAGTCCACCACATCCCACACAACTTGTCCAATGTCTGGTATAGTTATCTCTGCCACTCCCTTAACCTTTGTAGTAACCGAACTCACTACAAGATCATACTCTTGATATTCTTTATTCCATAACATCATGAAACTGGAAAGTAAACACATTATATTGACTTGGTACCTCGACAGTCAAGAATCTGCGTTGGTCAGTGCATGTAAACACATACTAAGACGTGTAAATGACTCGCTGGCAGCGATTGTACATGAATGAGCTTTTGTTAAATGATGAGGGGGCGACATGCAAGAAACTCCGGACACAGAAACTTACCAAATAAACATCAAGATCACTCCGTTCAGCGTCCATTTCAGCGACCCAAGTCTGACGCTCTTGATTTTGACGAGTTTTTGCGTGTCATACTCACAGAGGTTCAGCAAAGCGCAAGGCATGGCGGTGACTTGTAAACACAGGAGAAGGCACGATGAGTGCAGCTGTGCTGAGCTCGCGCTGCGCAGGAGAAGAGGTCACATGGTCTGCTGGAAGACAGTTATTCGCCACACTCTTTCTTAGGACGCAGAAAGGCTTTTCACTGAGACTAATGTATTCTAAATTATTAGGCTACATTATATTCACTTGCGTCTTGGAATCATGCATTCTTGAAGTCTTTAACTTTATTTTAAGTAACTAGATAACTAAATAACGCCTATATTTTCTACTTGCATTCTTTTTATTTTTAATTTTAACTTGTAAGAGGAAAAGTTATATTTTAATTTGTTTTTCAGTATAATGTATATATTATAATTTATTTATATATAATACATATTCAATTCATTTTATTATATTTTATACCATTCACAGTGGCCCCATAAAACAAAACATCTCAAGCTCAAGTAGGACCTCATGAATATATATTAAAAAAAATTCTAATAAATTTTTTAAAGATATTTTCATTTCGAAAAGTCTCTTGCACAGACTCATGTATTTGAACAAACATTCAGTAAAACAGTAATACTGTAAAATTTGAATTGTAATTTCTGGGAAAGCTATATTTTCAGCTGTTACTCTTAGATGCCACATATTCCTCTACTGATTTGGTGCTCAAAATATCAGATGTGCTTCTTAATATTTTTGTGTCACGTAGGCTATGCTTTTCGGTATTCTTTGATTAATGTAAAGTTTTATTTGAAAAATAAATAATCTTTCATAACCTTATAAATATCTTTAGTGTGACTTTTTTTTATCAGTTTAACCCATCTTTGCTGAAGGAAAGTATTTATTTCTTTGCAAAAAATAAATAAATAATTGAACAGTATCTGAATTTGGTATGAATTTACATCATAAAGGCCAAATCTAATTTAATTCAGCACCACGCACAAAAGAGTCTTTCATGTTGTTACATCACAGACTCATCTGTCAAACCATTATCCTGTGGATGACAATGGAGAAACTGGAGAGTGGAAAACTTAAGTCCCCACATCTTATAGGACATTTGCATAGTAAAATTGTACAGATTGCATTTTATCCAGCACGTTTCCAACTATGTCTAAATAGCAAACAAACAAGATTTGAATAGGCAAATTCTGAACGCTGATTACATGAGCATTCAATACTGATTATTACATATACATATGACAACAAATGCAGTCTCAGTGTGTAGGTGACACGCATGAGCTTTATATTTACCACAAGTGAAAAATAGAGATAATGCAATAAATTAGCAAATTCTCTTGTTTTACATAGGCTTGTGTAATTTGAACTGTAGTAAACATGGTGCATTTCTCTCATTTTACCTAATTTGTGTTTTCAGCTTTGAACAAAGCCTACTCTGATTCACCCACACAAAGTCACTTTGCATAAGAGATTGAGTCCCTGTTTCTACATAAGACAATGTGCATCTCACCAAACCTCACATCAGTGCAGGACTCCGCTCTGTGTGCTTCCCTCTCTAAAGAGCAACATCATGACCCTCATTTGGGACGTTCTTTTTTTTGTCGCACTTGTGATAGTCGGTGTTTCTGGAAACATATTTAACCTCATTTTTACTATACAACAGCAAGTGAAGACCAGGAGCATTCAGACAGTCAGTTTGATCCTAAACGTCATCTCCGCCAACAACATTATCTTGGTACTCGCCACCTTCGCATTGGTGTTTAGTGTCTTTCAGAATCCCCTAATTTGGTGCATCAGGCCCTATCCTTTAGCTGTTCGCTCTGAAATTTATCTAATGATGAGTTGCAGCTTCATCAGCTTCTGGGCCATTGCGTGGCTGAGTGTCTTCTACTGCATCAAGGTTGTGAATTTCTCCTCCGAGTGTTTCCGAGCACTGAAGAGGAACATCTCCTCTGTGATCAACGCTGCAGTGCTGCTGAACTGTGTGTTCTCCGCCTTGTTCTTCTTTCCTATGTTCTCGCTCGACGTTTCGGATTCAATGGATAAAAATCCGAATGTGGACAACACCGCTAACTTGACCTGTCCGCAGCCCTCCTTCACTATAGAGATGGATGAAAATGCATACGCTGCAGCTGTAATTTGCCTCCTCTGCCCGATCCCACTGATGATCATGCTGCCCACCTCTATCAGAATGGTCATCCATCTATGCGCCCACACATTGGCTCTCAAGAAGAACCAGACCCAGGTGCAGGGATCTGACTCATACCTCCTGGTTTGCAAGATCACCATCTCCCTGGTGGGAGTTTATATTTCCACTCTGTGTATCGTGGCTTTGTTTATCATTATAAGGCTAATTGGCAAATTTATCACCTACCACACCTTAGCCGGTGCCTTTAGTTTTTACAGTGGCATGACTTCTCTCCTTCTGACCGCTTCAAACAGGTATCTGAAGGAGAAGTTCTGGAGTCTGTTCTGCTGTAGGAAAGCAGAGGAACAAGCTAGCAAAAGCCAGACAGTTGTGACAGGGGATGTTTGATATGCTAAAGATTACTTTTATTTTAGGGTCTTGAGTTATTTTATTTTAGTCACTTAAAAATAAAGTAAGTAGTAATAAAGTAAACATAGAATTAAGATATAATCACTTTGGATAAAATCATCTGCTAAGCTAAATAAATGCATGTAACTGTTACTAATTGATTGACTTTATACTACAGTTTGCTGAATAGGGGAATAACCAACACAATTTCATAGCAATCCTTAGCTATTTTTACAGTTTGGTGATGTGGTGGTTGATCTGTTTGAATCTCACTCTTATGTTTTCGTATGATCTGATTATGTGTGTAGGAATGGACCTTCATGCTTATCCTCTTAAGACCCTGCATACTCATATGAGGACATTATATTTTAGTGAATTTCTCTAAGACTCTACATAGTCTGGATGTCCTGTAAAGAGCACATTCAGGGCTTTTTAGAGATACCAAATGATTGGATGTTTCATCATGATCACTCCCTCTCTTTGTTCTTTAAAAATGTCTAAAATTCATTGAGTGACACTCTTATGGAAATATGATAATATTTTGTAATTATCATTCAAATCTGTCAAATGTTTTAATTGTGTGTCATAAATCAACATGTCAGAAAAATGTTATGGTGTTTCAAATAAAAATATGACTTTCTGTTATGAAACAGGACATTGATTTTATACATGTCCTCATAATGAGCACACCGTGACTAAAAGCATGTTTATTGCACATTTTGGGAAACATAACAAATGAATAGGGAAAGAAATTATATTTCAGTATTCTGTGAAATATTATATATTATTATGAAAATCTTGTCAATTATTACTGGCACTTTTACATTTCTTTTCTCATGATGTTGCCCCAAAAACACACTAATATGCAAATTAGATTTACTTTATGCATACATTGTATATAATGAGAAAACCCATTTATGGCCATTTTACACACATTTTGCCACACATTACACAAGAAAAATCTTGAAAACGAAAAATGGTGATTGGTGATTTTAAAAATCAGTTGCTTTTGCCTATGCATGTTCATTCATGTCTTTTCATTTTTTTTAAAGAAATTGAGTCTTGATGTCCTCATCCGAGAACATAGCATAGCTTAAGGATGAAATATATATATTTTTTGCACATAAATTTTTGTGCTCTAAACAATGTAAAGACATCAAAAAACTTTTCCCGGGTCTTTAAACTTTAAAGTTTTTGTTAGATTAACATTGTATGATTCCATACTCATTAAATATTTATGTTTTGCAATTAAAATAACTAGAATTAAGTTAGTATTTGTTTAATATTTTCTCGAAAAAAAAAATTCTAGTCGCATTAATTAGAGTAAAGAATGTATCTTATGATAAAACCATTTTTTGCCTTTTGATCTATGTAGACCAACATGTAGTCATATATTTTATTGAATTGTGAAAGATATCAATAAAATTTCTATGTATTCTATGTAAAATAGCCAAAGACTATATTATTCATATTTCGCTTATACTGCAATTGCTGTTGAAAGTTTGGGTAAACACTTAATTTTAAAGTGACTATAATAACAAAAATATTATGCATAATTACATGCACGTAACCCTATGCTAAACCCTAATCCTAACCCTATCCATATTGTTTTCCAGTTAATTAATATTACTCTGTACTTAAATGTATAATTATACTGTAACACTGATTCCTAAAAATAAGGTATAACTGAAGCTTGGGATTGCACGTGAAGTTTGACTTTACCAGTCTAAAATCTATGCTTTCTTAATGCTATTTGAGCATAATACATTTATTGGAAAGTTCATGTAAGAGTTTTTGTAATAATTTTAAATTTGTTTAAATGTGAGTTTTTGGTATGTCACCATTCAAGGTAACACACACCATAATATATGAATGTGCTGTATATTGTACAAATGCATACACTTAAGCATAATTTTATTATTTAATATAATTTTATTATAATTTTATTATTTAAAATGTTTTTATTTTGAACACAATGATTTTACTACTATAATATTTTCTAAACCGTTTGATCTAGTCCATATTACTGCACAGTACTGTAACTTGATGAAAGATTAAATGCTAGATTATTAGACCATGCAAACAGACTCAGTTAAACATTTTCTGTAACCGTAGCTTGAGAAACTCTGGTAAACCTTTGTTCTCAAAGGTTTGTGGCAATGTATCAACATTCATGATAACCTTATGGGCTTCATCAAAGACTTCCACACCGATCTCCTTCTTCACTCTGTCTCTCCAGGCACTCAGAGCAGGTCTGCCTTGAAACACATCTAGACCTGTACCGACCGGCTGCAAACGACACAAACAGAATTGGTAAATATGTCATGTTTAAGTAAAGCACTTGGTCTAAGAAATCAAACGTACCTGAATTATCTCTACGATGGCTACAAGATCAGCCAGAGATATTTTATCTCCAATTATAAAGGGCCTGCTCTGCAGAAACTTGTCCTCAAAGGTTTTCAGAGACGCGTTGAGGTCCTCCATGGCAGCATCCATCTTCTCTTTAGGCACCGGGGCCCCTGTGACTGCAGGCAAGACCCCCTAGAATTGGGTAATATTAGTTTGACTGTGGATAATGCATGCAAGTGAATAAAAAAAAACAGCTAAAAGAAAGCTTGCGTAATCACAGTTTACTCAGTACACACAAACACATCAAGTGATCTGTTTAATGTTCAATAAAGCAACTTTTACCCTGAACCAGAAGACCTTTGACCCATGAGTTCTAATGTTTGTGTGCTGCCAAGAGAGAAACTCATCTACTCGTGCACGCTTCTGAAGGTCAGCTGGATACCAGTGGTCAGAAGTGTGATGTTTCGCTGCCAGGTACTGCAGTATAGCTATACTATATAGAAATATACAGTCTTAGTCTTACAAAATCTATATATGTGTCAAGTGTAAATCAGGGTAACATACCTCTCTGTTAGAATAAAATCTCCATCTTTGAGGACAGGAACTTTCCTTATTATGCTGACCTTGCCAAATTCCTCTCCATATTGTTCACCTTACAGCACAGAAATAAAAAAATAGTAATAATATATATATATATATATATAATGCATAAAATACACATTTTTTTCACTGGAACCAAAGCACAATGGAATAAAACATTAACTTTAAACTGCCTAAAATGTAAAGCATGCTAAAGATGATCAACAATTCCATAAAACAGCTACATAAAAATAGAACAAAAATCACCTGCAGATAAATCCACGGTTTTGAATTCAAAGGGAATTTTATTTATCGTGGCAAATAGGAAGACGGAGCGGCATGGCTGAGAATGCAAATCGAGATACAGTTCCAGTGGCATTTTGGATGGGAAGTGTCCAAGATGAGCGATTCACCAAACTTCTCACCCTCTTATGTTCTGTTTATGCTCCGCCCTCCAGGGGTCAGTGGTACAATGTTCTTGCGACACCTAAAGCTAGGTTGGTCACCACGAGGTGGCTGTCGGCTTCGTTTATCTAAATACGTTTTTGACGTAATGATCAAAGACGAATGACAAGACCTGAGAATTTTTCGTGAAGATTTCGTGAAAGGACGAGAGCAGAAACTGAGAAGAAACTTCAAATATTGCCAATACTTGCACTCCCAAATCTAATGGTTAACTCGGTTTTCTGTGCGTTTTAGGGGGTGTGCATCATGAAAGATGGCTAAAGTCCGCTAAATATGCTAAAGTCCATTCAAATTCACCCCATCCGCAATTTTATGAGTAGTTTTCTTTAGTTAAGTCTACATTACAGTAATCAAAGTACTAATTTGCATTTATTTTAAGATTATTAGCCTAATGTATCCTAATTTCAGCGATGCAAATTTAAATCCATATGCAGGACTTATAGGCTGTTTTACTGGCTTCATTCCAGCATAAAATACCTTACCCCCCCCCCAAAAAGAGAGAAAATGTAAAAAAAAATTGCAATATCATAAAATCTGATTTTTTCTGTTTTAGATATGACTGCTTATTTTACTGCTTAAGTTTCATAATTTTTAATTGAAAAATTCTGCCACAGGATGGCGGAAGAACACTTTTTTTTTTCACAAAAGAAAATTTTAACTTAAAAGTCAGTCCAGCAGCACCTGCTAGAAGCAGCAAGGGAGTATTATATCAAGTGTTCTGAAATTAATGAATTTATTCACACTTATATAATTTCACTTTCTTTGTATCGTTTAGTCTGTCATGGAAAATCCTTAAGCTCGTAGCATCAAAGGAGTTCAATGTCTGGAAGGGGAACCAGGGGATTGTCATTATCAGATACAAATTAAATCATGTAAACTGCTCTGAGCTGATAATCATATCCAGGCAACTTCCTAAAACCATTATGGAGATAAATCAGAAGTTACTTTGTTTTGCACATCCTCTCCTCATTTGGCCTGTATTACTTCTAAGCATTCAGCTCAAAAGGTCATTCTAGTGTGCTTTGGAGTTGACCTTCTTGGTGAGGTCAGTCTGTGAGTGCATTCGAGAGAGAGTTTGAATTTTAAAAGGGTGGGTTCTTTTTGGTTTTGTGTTGTATTTTAGATAAGTACAATATTGAGATGCCCTTTGACACATAATGGTATACTTTACACCACATTAAACAGGATAGGGAAATCACAAACCCAAATCTCAAATACCAAATTTTAACTCTTCATTGCATTCTGTGTTTAAGTGTTAGATCATCCACCACAGCCCAATCAAACTCCAAAGAGAAGTAAACAAAGAACGCTTGCGGTTTGGAGGAACCAATATAACTCACCCAAAGTCTGGTTTGAATTTAAAAAGGCACGTGGTTCCAGATTGTAGCAGATAAGAACCAGAAGGTCTGTATAAAAGTTTGGCTAAAAACTGTTTCTGCATGTTCTCTCCTATAAATGGAAAGATGGTATTAGCAGATTTACTTTTTTATTGCTCTGAGAGACATGCAGTGTATTTATTAATAATTGGTATTGCTTATTTCTTAGTTCATGTTAATGTATAACAAATGTTAACAAATGGATATATATTTTACTGATTGTATTTAGGCTAAGTGACTCCTATTTAAACTTCTATCCCATCACCCCTGTGGTTTTACATTACCTTGTGGTCAGATATTGATCAGGTGCGGTAATGGGATGCAAGTTGTGACTATCTGGGCTTCCTGTTTTCCTCTCCAATTTATTTGGGGAAATTCTCCACTATGAGATCATCCACGTCTATGCAGGTGCACCCTCAGGTTAACCTGTAACTGCACACATATATGACTATGTATATATATATATATGAATATCTGTATCATTTATCATATCACTGCATCAGATGAGTAAGTGAATGTTTTCCAGCTTTCTTTAACAACGATGATAATGTTATGCTTGCATAAGCATTGCAGGTTGACGCAGTGACAAAGCTATGAGCCCTTAGTCCAAGAAGCTTCCCGGGGGAGGGAAAAACAACATCTGAGGCTCATTGGGCATTAAAAGTAGACAAAGCCTCATTAGTTTTTTTGCTCTCCTGCACCTGCATTTTGATACACTTCCATACGGAGTTGAAATTCAAACATTAACTTAGACAAGCACTTTTCATAGTGTAACCCATTAATCTGTAATGACTGATTTGAAAGACTGACTGAACATGCTCTTCATATTTGATTATTGTATATTTTGCAGCAGTCATAGCCGATGGTATGTTATTCATTAGACACTGACAAAAACCATATGCAGAATGTGCAAAGATCTGAGGTCTTTTCAACACTTCTGTAAACAGAATTCATAAAGTCTGACTTTCTTTTGAGCCAATAAGATATTATATTGGGTTGTTGTCATATAATCTAAAATGAGATCTTTCTTTTCTTGTGTGGTTAGTAGTCATACGTGGTGTGATTTTATAGTATACTTACTGGGCTGCAGTAGGTTTCTCTCTGTTATCATTTGAAAGGTGTTTCTTTCTAGTGTTCGTGGTGCAGGGAAATAGAAACCCTTGAGTTGAGTTTGAACCACTTCTTCCATTTAAAATATCTGAAAAATATAGAATATCTAGTTGATTTTGTAATTTACTTATTTACTAAAAACTAAATCTGAATAAACTGATACACTATAGTGAACCTGACTTCAAGGCTGTGTCTGAAATCAAATACTTCTTTATTTAGTTCACCTGCATGTGGATGATCTCATAGTGGAGAATTTCCCCAAATGAGTGGGAGAGGAAAACAGAAAGACCGGAAAGACAAAACGTGCATCCCATTACTTCACCTGATCAAAATCTAACCACAAGTTAATGTAAAAGCAATTTTTCATACAGTGTATGGCTATGAAAAGAGTAGTTTGTCCGAATTCACAGTCCTAGATGACCTAGCTGTGTGTGCATCTGATGGACACTAACTCCCATGAGGCCAGATTCGCCAAAGAAAGTTCCTCTCATGGGAAATTGTTAAGTTTGGCTTGGTATTTAATGATTTGTTTATTTAGTAGTTCACCTGCATGTGGATGATCTCACAGTGCAAAATTTTCCCAAATGAGTTGGTTGAGTCTACAGGATTTTGGTTTCATAATGTGAAAAATATATACTGCCCTTCTTTTTTATTTTTCTTTCCCCAATGTTTTGTTTAGTATTATTTATTTATTTTGTTATGATTGAGTGTAAACGAAAATTGAATGTACTCTCAGTCTTTATGTGAAATTTTTCCTGTTAAGAATGCCTTTATTGTTGAAAGCATTTATAATAAAACTCCCATGAGGCCACGCGAGAGCATTTGAGAATGGCAGTGAAAAGACGCTACTGATGCTTGTCACATGATAATAGCATGATAATACGACACGTACGTACACACATAACGTGTAGACCTGCTTTTGAACGTGCACTATATTATGCGTTATTCAAAAGAAGTGGGCTACCTACTCAGAGAGCATGTCATTTCGGACGGAGACATTAATGCATTAAAATCATCGACCGAGCATGGGCAGACGAGTGAAGGCACTGAGAATAAATACAGATTTAAAATCGTAACAATAAATAGTTTAATAGCTAGACTTGAAATAAAATATTTACACAGCTATATGACGGGAAACTACAAAAAATACTATAAATTATATATTCTAAATTATAATTACATTAAAAAAATTGTAAAGAATGTAAATAAACCAAAAAAGGAAATAAATCAGTTATCGAATAAGCGTGTTTTATTCTGTGTCCTAAACTATATTGGTGTCTCATATTTTAAAGCTGTCATTTATGAAATAAAATATATTTATAAATCTGTGAATTTATGAAATATGAAATCTATGGTATGTGTGAAAAAAATTAAATGGAATTCCCTTTTGTAATCGTTAACATTGTCATAGGTAGGATAAATTATTATTATTATTATTATTATTATTATTATTATTTTTTTTTTTTTAATCTGTAACTGATTACAGGTGCGTTTTTTTTTAATAAATATTAGTATAGGCTATAAATCTTAACAAATGCTAATCTAAGTAGGCTATATATAAATTTGGCCTTATCTAAAATGTCAAACATTTATAAAACATGCAATTTCTAAATTAATAAGACTAGCTGGAATTCAAATTTAGATGTTGTAATCTCATGACGTTTTCTACACTGCATACTTATTTTATAACGAGTGCCCCACAGAGCTCAGTTGATTCGCTCTTTACAGAAGCAAAAGAGTCACGTGGTGAGGACCGGGCAATATTGTCACTCCGGCCCATAAGAAAAAAAAACCCGGTGTATTTGAGAAAAGAGAACAAAGAAATCATTGCATATAAATAACTGCAGTCTCCGCAGTAGCAGTCGTCCACAGGCATCGCGCGAGCTTGCACCTTCTCTCAGGCACTTCCACTTCCAGCAGCGGAGCTCAAGGATACAGGAGGAGGATGCGGGTCTCCGGGCTTCTGTCAGGCGCTTTCGCTCTGCATGTGCTCCTCACCGCGAGATGCATGCCTTTGCATGAGGGACGGGGACTCATGAAGCACAAAGATCCTCCGGTGAGTTTATTAATGCACAAATGTGATGCATTGTTTGATTCTAGCTCTTGAAGAGCGGCGTGAAAGCTACTGTTCAGTAAGCGATTATTTTACGTTTAGCTGCTCTAGTGTTGTAACTTGCCAAGAAAGTTTAAAGTTTAACTTTTACTCTAAAATGGTAAATAAAATGCATCTCATTTTACTTTAATGCTACATGGCAAATACAAATAGATCAGCATGACCAAACAAAATTTGAGTTTTGCAACGATCATTGGCACCAGACTCAGTTATACTGGGTCATCATCATCATCATTAATCAAAAATTGTAAAACGGCGTCTGAAGCCTCTACGATTACGAGCCAGAACCTGTCAGATTCATCTGGGTTTGTTCACTTTGTATGATTCAGGTTTAATGATGCTAACATAGCAACTTTATCTCATTTAACTGTTTAACTGTCACTAAATGGCTCTTGAATTTTTTTCTTTCAATTTAAAACATTCTTAAGTCTAAAACAGTCTAAAGTTTTTTTTATGGTCTTCTCTTTATGCCCTATATTTGTGAAGTGTTTGTTTGCTTATTAAAATGACCTAACCAACCTGTCATCACATTCTTGTGAACTGAAGAATGGATTTTAGTATTGTGTTTATGATGACTCAGGTATAAAACTTATTTATAATGTTGTAAGTTTGCTCTCTCTGCAATGACAAAAGAGCGAGGGATTTTGCAGGCATGGGCAAGTTTGTATTTCTTTGCCATCTGGAGGGACACACACTCCCTCACTCTCTCTCACACACAGAGGCACTCTCTACACACTGTAGAGAGAATTTAGGGAATGTGATAGTCTGCTCACAGAAACCGCACAGTCCTTTTTGTTATGATTATTTTGGCCCCTTGATCCCAGGCACGTCCACTGCAGAAAGAGAATAGATTATGTAATTTTATCAACTCTGATAATCGAAATGCTTGTTTATTTTTATAATTTTCACATTTGACCCGGTCACCGGGAGCGGAAAACATTGGCAGAGGAGGAAGCTCTTGGACACTCAGTTGATTCATACTGTTTATTTGAGGTTAATATATTCAGCTTAATCATTACACTACCTGAGTCGTGTAATTTGTAATTAATAAATGCATAAAAGTTGTCAATACAGTGGTTAAGAATTATTTGCTAGTTTATTGTATTAGTAGAGCCATAAAAAAAATCTAGAGAAAAAATAATGACAGTGTAGTGATACTGTGCTGTATAAGATCAGTTTTATTGGGTCTGTGGGTGCTTATGTAATATTGTTTACATTTTTATGATTTTTGATAAAAATAAATTTGTCAGCTGTAATTTGGTTTATAATATTGAGTTTAATAAAATTTCTTTAAAAAATACAAGTACGAATCTAAGATACTGTCTGTAACAAAAACATAACAGATGCTTAACAGTTTAATCATGAGATTGTCTCTTTCATTGCATGTCACTGCACATATCATACCTTATCTTAAAACTTCACAGAAAAGTGTATACTTTCGTCATTTTTTCATAGCCATAGCATATGTGTTCATGTCATGACTCATGTCCATGTATAAAGAAAAGGTTTGTCTGGTCTGGCTTGTATACTTTTTTATATTCTTTTAGTTCTTTTATTTATTTTGAGGAGAAGGGTGGGAATTAAGATGTCGTTAATTACTTTTTCTAGGTACACAGGTACACACAATATCATAGCGGAAGTCACATAATTACAGTAAAAAAAAACCGCTAGAGGTTTTGTATTGTAGCTTTAAAAACTGGATGTTTCTGTAATATGACCTCTGAAGTATGAGTGAATTCACTTGCAACCCAAACAGCATTTCCATTACAAACAACATTGTAGAGTATAGCAGTTCAAGGTTATTGGGTCAGGTGATTCACTCACCTTAACTGGATGGGAAATGTCCCTGCTAAGATTTTGACAGGGTCATTCAAGGAAAGCATGATCAGTTTCATGACTTCCTGGATGTGTCAGAGCAGGAATATGTGTGTGGGAGAGGGAAAAAAATGGGTTTATGTGAATAAGCCAAGTGCCAAAGTCCTTCAAGCATTGATCCAAACTTGAAACATTTACTATTGCTGGTAGACAGGACTTGAGCAGCTGGGGATAAAGTTTAACATGAGCACTGGTGCATATACACTGTATCTGGGAGCTTATCACTGAAAGCTTACATGAAAGTTTCCTTTAGTCCTGCGCTGGACCACTCATCACTCCCAAGTCAGCTGCAGATTCTAGGGGATTTACCTGTGAATATTTGTTCAAATGGTAATCCTTTAAAGCTTCATTTATCTTGTCATGAAAAGTTGTGATATGTTGGTGTAAAGATTAGCTTTTCTTTTTCCTCTCCCTGTCTGATATCTGTAAACCAGATTGAACAGTGACCCAGATTTTTGATCCTGCACTCTACCCATCCAAAATGTTTTTTTAGGGTCAGAAGACTAATTTAAGCACATAATAAATGTGAAAGCAAGAAGGGTCATCAACTATCTTACTAAATCCAACAATGTTCCAACATGCATCATTTCATGAAGGCCTTTAAGTTATGATTTAGGTGTTTCTTAAAGGTGATATGTGTAATTTTCAAGGAACTAGTTACTAAAGTGAGAAAAGTAATGATTGTTTCGAAAATGGTGTACAGGTTAAGCTTAAATAGCAGAATTCGTGACAAAGATGATTACCTAAAAAAACTTCTATCCTTATAAAAAGCATAAATCAAGGTTACATTGAGGCACTTAAAAGCAGAATTTGAAAACTGTAATATGTTCAGATTTATAGTATTTGTGAAGCAGTAGGCAAACAAAAAGTAACTGGATGACCTACTGGGAACAAAGTAACTCCTCAGAGAGAGAGTATGTGAATTTGGTTGCAGCCAGGGAGTATTTTGATGTTTATGTCTTGGCCTAAATCACTTCCAGTGTAAGTGCTTCACTGTAATTCATATTTTTGAATGAGGGAGTGAGGGAAATGTAAGCGAAGCCGCCAACTCTTCTGCTTTATTAGTTATAGCATGAAATAAACATGAATAACCATCACAAGGTATCTTGTTTCACTGCACGTATCAGTGAAGCAGATTGGCTATTATTATTGGTCAGATGGTCTATTAATCAAACTCCCTGCAAGGGACAACTGTACCAAACCCTTGAAGTAAAAATACATATGTTTGGATAGCTCAACAGAAATATTTGAAAAACAGGTTTTATAAAATCAACCTGCAAATTGGTCTGTTTACAGTTGCTACACATCTTTATTAGCATATGGAAAGTATTCTACCAAGTTAAGCTTTAAAATCACTGTTTTGCTGCTGAAAGTGGCTTGTACTCTCTGCTGGGTTTATTGGAAGCAAGGATAAAAATCCTAACAATACATCCATTACGCAACATAAGTACCTGGCATTTTTTTCAACATAATGGTCCCATATTCACACAATGTCACTCTTTCTTGTCAGTCTTGCCAAACAAAAGCTACTGTTTCTCAACAGTTCAGATATCATTAGCCTGAACTCAGTGAATCTGGAACTCTGCTGGTGTTTTTACTTTTGGACAGGGTTCTGGAGGACACCACATAGGGGCAAACACAGCTCTCAGATACACCATGCCAGAACCTCTTATCAGGATTTCCTCTGTGGGAGCTGAAAGCATGTGTTAACATGAGAGAGAGGCGGCGGGACGTGGGAGCTCTAGGCTGGGACAGGCAGTGGTGTATGAGAGTGAAGCGAATTTAACCACACATGAAAGGAGACAGCAGCATTTATTACTTGGCTTTGTCTTGGGGGCTTATCTGAAACATAAATAATGTCAAACTACAGGCAAAACGCTGACTCTAAATACTTCCAGCATTACAAAAAGGGATCAGAAAGCATTGCTGGCGAGTTTTCAAACTCACAGAGACAAGTTTTTCTCTCCCTGTCTGATGTCTGTGAACCTATTAAGCACTGACCCAGAATTTTGATCCTACTCTAAAAAGGTATTTTCAGTAGCTTTAGGGTCAGACGGTTCATTTAAACAGCGCTGATAAAAGTGGACAGCTACATTCTCACACTTATTTCAAAATTCACTCTGATCTTCCGTCCAGTATCAGCAGAAAAAAACCCAAAGCATTCCTTTCCACATCATGCCACTACCTCTAGGCTTTTAATCAGTGCATATTTCAGCCTTGATTTCCATTTTATGAAGTATAGTTTTGTTGCTTTAATCTGCTTTAATGAAATAAACTGCTTAAACTTTGGGGATTGCATTTTGGCAGACCATCAAGACACCTTGGGCAATGTTTTCTCTATAGATCATTACACACGCACATAAGAAATAGCTGCCTATTGTGTTGACTTCATTCCCCCCTGCATAGTATAGCCAAATGTGTCCTAACTTGCCCTCCATTTTTTTAAAAGTGGGTCAAATATACGCTTTGAACTGGAGTTCTTGAAATGTTCATCGTATGAACAATGCAGAAAACACCACCTTTGTTTGTGCTAGAGGTGGAATGTGTGTGTTATTCCAGGGTAATGGCAGATCTCACCCACTCATAGGTCAGGAGTCATGATGTAGTTGGATGTTTTGAACAACTAAGAAAAAATTGCACTAAAATAGTTTTTTATGGTATTAACTAATAAAGAGGTTCATGCAACTGTCCTGATATACAGTGGGGCAAAAAAAGTTTTTTTTTTTAAATTTTTTATCATAGGTATGCTTCAACTATGAGAGACAAAATGAGAAAAAAAAATCCAAAAAAATGACATTGTAGGATTTTTAATGAATTAATTGCTAAATTCCTCGGTAAAATAAGTATTTGGTCACCTCCAAATAAGCAAGATTTCTGGCTCTCACAGACCTGTAACTTCTTCTTTAAGAGGCTCCTCTGTCCTCCACTCGTTTCCTGTATTAATGGCATATGTTTGAACTCGTTATCAGTATAAAAGACACCTGTCCACAACCTCAAACAGTCACACTCCAAACTCCACTATGGCCA
>JAUCMR010000160.1:12970854-12982910 GCA_032357425.1 Enteromius argenteus
CTGGCCTCTCTCATCTTTTTAAGTGGGAGAACTTGCACAATTGGTGGCTGACTAAATACTTTTTTGCCCCACTGTATTATAATAAAGAAAAAAAATCCTGAAAAAAAATCTAGGTCTTTTTTTGGCTAAACATTTTATTAATATTTTAAGAACTTACTTTGTGTCAATCCTTATTAATATTTAAAAACTTAATCAATGTGGTGTAGAAACAAGCAGAAACATGATATTAGAAAAAAATATGAAAAAGAAATGATGTCTTCTAGGTAAATTGTCTCTTTGGTATAGTTCAATCCAAAGTTAAAACTCTGTCATTAATCACTCACCCTCACGTTGTTCAAAAATGTAAGCCCTTTGATCATCTTTAGAATACAAATTAAGATATTTTTGATGAAATCCATGACCTTTCTGACCCTGCACACAAATAGTATTCTCGTAGCTTCATAACATTAAGGTTGAACCACTAATGTCACATGGACTGTTTTAACAATGTCCTTACTACCTTTCTGGGCCTGGAACTGTAACATAATTTTTGTTAAAAAAACTGAAAATGTTTTGCAAAACCAGAAATACAAAGAGTGTCTTTATCTAATCATTTTTAATTAACTTGAACCGTCTGTGTGCACATGTTGGAAATCAGCAATGCTTGCTAGTAGAAAGTAGACCAGGGCACATTCCACAGTTCCTGCTGGGCATTGTCTCCAATATAGCAGCTCTGCCTCACGCATGAGGAGTCACCGCTGTGCCACCATCCCTGGGAGAGAGACACGGGGTCACTGAGGGGAAACCGTTTAGCCTGTTTGCTGTTTCTTTGCAGAAGTCCTAAACATTTTATAATATGCTGTAAACCAGTCAAGAAAAAAAACAAAACAAGGGCACCTTGCCAGAAGTGTTTTTCTTAGTCCAAAGGAAGACATTAAGATATCTTTTGCATGTCACTATATAACAGCTTATTGTAAATTCTTCAGATTTTAACTTATTTAGCTCTTTGAACTAAATGTTGATTTTATGTAAATTATTTTTTTAGGCATTTTTCTTTAAGTGGGTAAAAGGTGAGCAGTGTAAATGAAAGACGAAACATCCTGAAGTTTAAAGCATCTGTAAAGGCTCATAATTCTGCCTGAAAGCGGCACAGCGCTGCCCGCGGCATTTTTCTCTGTCTTTAACGCCCATGTTAATGAACAGCCATTTCCTCCAAAGAATGTTTAGGGACACTAAGCAGTCCATCCTCAATCATATCCCACAGTAAGTAAACAATATCTACTAGGGAAGAACATGATTTTGCGTTTTGTATCAGATTAGGGCAGTTTGGCTTACATACAAGATGTTTATTATTATAAACTGTGGCCTTTCCAGATGGGTTCAGTATGTTTTTTTTTAAATCTAATGTCAGTTTATTATGTTTGAAACAAATAGTCTACATTTAAATAAATGTCATAAACAATTTCTGACCATTTATTTTAATATTCAGTACACTGTACTGTTCAAATTTTTGGGGTCGTTTAGGATCGTTTTTGAAAGGTGTCTCTGTAAAAACAATAATTTTGTAAAATATTATTACAGTTTAAAACAACTGTTTTCTACTAGTTCTCTGTGCATTAACTAATGTCAACAAACACAACTTGTGATTTTAATAATGCATTAGTAAATTCTGAAATTAGCATTAACTAAGATTAATAACTGCTGTAGAAGTATTGCTCATTCTTAGTACATTTTAACTAATAGTCCATTTTAAAGGAATAGTTCACCCAAAAATCATCATTTTCTCACACTTGAGTAGTTCCAAATCTGTATGAATTTCTTTGTTCTGCCGAACACAAAGGAAGATATTTTGAAGAAAATTTGCAGAAACATGCTTTTTGCCTACACAATGGTGTAGTTGTTAACTAAGTAGCTAAATAATATTAGCATAAGTGTTTCTTCTGCAATGAGTGGTGACTGTTGCTATTAATTTCATGCATGTCTTCTGTTTTCCCATCACAGAGTTCATCACAGATTCCCTCGAAACATCCCCTCTCTGAAAAGAAACGAGACAGGGTCCCCCATCCTCAGGACACCTTCAGACCTCAAACACTGCCAAAAGATGAGCCACAGCTCAACACCCAACTCAAGAACAGCTCCGGGGGTGCTGGTCCACCACGCTGTGGTGTCCCAGACTACCCCGACCAGAGAGAGGTGCATCTCCGCAGTCACCCCCGACAGAAACGCTTTGTGATTTTTGGAGGACGCTGGCCAAAAACTGACCTCACTTACAAGTAAGGTGTACAAGGAAAACAAGATCATTCATTTCAATTCTATGTAATATATCTGCCTATTTTCCTAACGAGCCTCCTGGTTTTAAATTATGGGATACAAATCATCCATATTTGTCAGTTTGACTGAATGAGTAAATATTTTCATGTTCTTTTTTAAAATTGCATTTTAATGTGATGTGATATAACGTGAATAACTATGAATAACCCTTTTCAGTCAGCTGAATTATTTTCCTCCTGATTTATTATTTTTTTCATTTGTAATCTGCTGTAACAATTATTAAAAAAAGATAACACACTGTGCATTCAAATGATTCAATTTACAGGATATCTCATCAATAATTCACTAGTATCTGGCTTTTCTCCCAACATGCACATGTCTCTTTCTAGGTTTGATATAATAGAATATAATAATGTATAATTATATTAGCCTATAAACTCTGCTATAAACCAAATGTGTAGGTTTAGTGTGTAAGCTTAGTACTGCTTCATGGTATTCCATATGTAACAAGCGCAATAAAAAGAAGTAACTGAAAGTGTCTTGTTACAATAGTTGATTTCCCTCTGAAATTATAGTATATAATTAATTATTTAACAACAACAATAATTTAGCTTTCTAATAATCCTGGAATTGTATGCTATGAAATTTGTTGGGACTGTGACCAATTGCTTGTATTTCTATCTTATTTTTAGTTAAAACAAGCTCAAGATCTTTTCAGTGGCACAGAGCTGATCCGTTTTCATCATAACAAAAGGGTCATTTTTGTCCTTCTTCAATATCTGAATGAACGATAATGTTTGTGTGCTGATAGTACTTTCTATCTCTGTTCTGATCGTGCTTACAGCAGGCAGTTTATGTGGAGGAATGCAGGGGCTTTATAGTCAGACCTATGAGGGAGAAAAGGGCCGTCTCTGAGAGAGTAGTAATCAGCCACATTTGTACAGGAATCTATTCACAGGCAGCACAGTGTGGATGCATCCGGTTGAAGGGGCAGGATACACTCTTTTTTTTCTGTGGCCTTGTTGCTCTCGATTGTTCTTTGTGTAACATTTTCATGGCTGAATAGTACAAAGGCATGCATTGTAGATTAGAATGGGAAATTGTAAGGTAAATGGGATTTTTAAATTTTTGGATGGAAAGTGTGTGTGTGTATGTGTGTATACATATTCATACAGTATATATACAGTATATATGCGTGAAGGTGTACGACTGAGGAATTTACAGCACATTTTTCATTTTTTTCTTTTTCATAATCAGTCTCGCTATATTTTGTTTCTCTTTTGGAATGTCATAGAAACACTATTGTATATTTTTGCATATGCAATTAAAGTAAAAGTAGTTTTATTCCCGACTGTAGAAGTGTAGTGAGGTATGACGAGTTCTGAGTTTAACTTCTTAGAAACTCAGAAACGTGAAAAGAATCCCTTTCAAAAGCATTAGAAATGGTATCAAAACTCTTAAGCTTGAGGGGCTGAATAAAGACACATTCCTAAACACAGACAGGTGTGTGGGCCTTCTGATAAAGCTTGGCTTCCTTTATTAAAATGTGCATTTCTAAATCATTTCTGATACAAGTAGAAACAGCATAAGTTCCTCTTAACTTGAGCTATGTGGATTATTACCGCTGTTCTACATAATTATTTGAAGAATGCTTAATTAGGTGCTCTTCTTTGTGCAAATGAATATAATAAAAGGTTAATCGTGCCCAAATTGTAAGTGAAGATCCAGAACAGTCTGATACTTGTCTGAGGTTACGTGATCCCTGCGGGGTGAGTTCTGCTCCTGACGGAGAACTGGGTCATGAAGCTATACACATAATACCACCGAAACCACAGTTTCGCTATGCTCATAAAACAACAACTCAGAGCACATTATGAGATCATGTGACATGCTCACCAGACAGATGCCTATGGTGATGAATAATAAAGATGAATCGCTGGTGGTCTCTGATGTGGGTTTGTGTCGGTTGGTGGTCCAGCAGTGAAAGGCAGGCCGGTGGCCTGTAACACAATGTGTGTATGCAAATGTGGTCATGTGTGTTTTGTTGATAAACTTTGAGTATGACTGTCTCCATGTGTGTTCAGAATCCAGCGCTTCCCATGGCAGATGAGGGAGGATAAAGTGAGGCAGGTTTTACAGGAAGCTCTCAAAATTTGGAGTGACGTCACGCCCCTTACCTTTACTGAGGTCATCAACCAAGAGGCGGACATAGTCATTGACTTCGCAAGGTAAAATATGTTTCAATATGCCTAGGTGTAGCAGAGTGAAGCAGTTTAAAAGTGCATGAAATAGTTTTGCTTTTGGTCCAGTTCATCTTCCTAAACAACTGATATGACAGTAGTGAATTTCGTAATGACTTGCAAAATCATATTCTCTGTAATAGTTGTTTCTGAAATACCTTCTTCACAGGTGTATTTGTCATCCTTGATTATTTTAATCCTGCAAACAACTGTCCAATAATACAAGAGTTACAAGATAAAGTGAGTACTAGTATAGTATTCAGAATAGTATGATAGTATATTAAAGCACAGTATAGTAATATAAAATGTGCAACATAGTAAAGAATGGTACAATATAGTCTAATACAGTAGAGTGCAATACAGTATAAAAAATGTATAATATATACTACGGAATGAAAGAAGGCTCTTATGCCCACCAAGGCTGTTTTTATTTGAAATACAAATACAGCAATATTTGAAATATTATTAGCAACTGTTTCAATATACATTTAAATGTAATTCATTCCTGTGATGGCAAAGATGACATTTTATCAGCCATTATTCCAGTCTTTAGTGTCACATGATCCTTCAGAAATCATTCTGATATGCTGATTTGGTGTTCAAGATACATTTCTGACCCTGGACCACAAAACCATCATAAGAATCGTTTTTTTGTAATGGAGATTTATACATCCTCTGAATGCTGAATAAATAAGCTTTCCATTGATGTATAGTTTTTTAGGCTATATATTTGGCCGAGATAGAACTATTTGAAAATCTGGATTCAGAATGTGCGTCTAAATATTGAGAAAATCGCTTATAAAATTGTCCAATTTTAGTCCTTAGCAATGCATATTACTAATCAGAAGTTAAGTTTTAATGTATTAATGGTAGGAAATTTACAAAATGTCTTTATCGAACATGATCATCACTACTATTGCTACAAACATAACCGTGCTACTTATGACTGCTTTTTTTGTCCAGGGTCACATTTTATATATTATAAATGTTAAAAACAGCTGTGCTGCCTAATATTTTTGTGAAAACTAATAAAAAAAAAATAAATTATTTACTTTTGATCAGTGCATCCTTGTTTAATAAAAGTATTCATTTAAATAAATATTACAGGCTCAGACTAAACTTTTGAGTGGTATTCCAGTACAGTGCCCTATAATCAAGAAAAAAAATGTTTTACCACTGATATAAGAATTGCCTGTATCTCACATTTAACATAAATATTTTTATATTAATTTCAGATTTATGTCATTTTTATTTTTGTCTTTGGGTTTGAGACTAAAAAAATCATATGAACAAATTTGAAATATATCACATATCAAATAATGTCACATCACATCCAGTAGCTCTTAAGTCAGTCTGTTTTCTGCTATAGTAATATGGCCAGAAAACAATTAACGCTGTATATTTAGTTCCAGTCATAAAATATAAATAGGGAATCTAGTGCTTTAACATAATTGTTTATTTTTATGCAGCAGTTCTACTGTAATTCAAAGATCCCAGATAGCACACAAACAGTATACATGTCTGTGTTGCCCATATTAGGTTCTGGCATGGTGATAATTTGCCCTTTGATGGCCCTGGTGGGATCCTGGCTCATGCTTTTTTCCCAAGGACACATAGAGAGGGAGACATTCATTTTGATTATGATGAGTCCTGGACGTTGGGCAATGAACTCGGTAAGTTGTAAAGATCTTACTGCTTCACTGCCTGCCACTCATTCGGAAAACTGTAAATCTCTGATACAGAAAACATGAGCTGTTGAGAATGAATCAGTGAATGTGTTATAGATTGTGTTTTCAAAAACGTACCTGGAAAGTCCATATAAGGTTTGACTGATTAGAAAGATTCATATCTTTTTTAATCATATAAATGCATGACATCATACAAAGTGTGTGTTATTTTGTTTATTTTGGAGGTGAGATGTCATCAAAGCCACGAGCAGAGGGAAGATGTCTGGTTTTCCGTCCTCTCATTCCTCACTGACATATGCTTAGCTGTTGAATGAGAAAGTCTCCTTGCATTATGCTGATGCTTAGATCATTAGTACAGTAGCCGATGTAGAAGCACCAGATATTGACCACGTCTGAACAAACAGATCAGAACAAACAAACTGACAGGCATTCCTTGAGATCAGATATAAAAGTCAACTCATATTTGTCTGAAAAAGCCTAATCTGAATTGTCATCCTACAGGAACTGATCTTCTTCAGGTGGCAGCACATGAGTTTGGTCATGTCCTGGGTCTACAGCATTCTCTGGAGCCTGGAGCCATAATGTCTCCATTTTACAGCTTCTCTTATCCTCTCCAACTCAGTGAGGATGACAAGAAAGGGATTCAATACCTCTATGGCTCTCGGCCGCAAGCCCCGCTCCAAATCCCTACAGAAACCAATGAGATTATCACCAGTGAAGTGAGTCCCTGAGCATTATCTGACAGAATTACACATTTAAAAAAATGTCAACAGCAACATAAACAGCATTTTTGGTATAATTTTGATTACCACAAAATAAATTGTGTAATTTTTTTACTTAACCTCTTTTTTCCCCTTTTTATCTAATTTATAATTGCATTCTGTTACAACTATTATGGTATTCAACCCAAAATATTCCTAAAACATCACAGTTTAAATTAATTTATCTATACTTTCCCTTTCGTTCTCACTCCTGTTATCCCACCTCCTCTCGCTGTCACTGTTTGTAGCCTGGTGCTTGTCACACGGACTTCGATGCTGTGTCTGTAATCCGTGGGGAATTGTTCTTCTTCAAGGCCAGCTATGCCTGGCGCATCAGGGGGGGCCGTCTGCAGGCGGGATACCCTGCCCTGGCCTCTCGACACTGGAGGGGCATTCCAGAGAAAATAGGCGCCACCTATGAAGACAAAAAGGGCAATATCTGGTTCTTTGAAGGTGGGTGAGTTCATCACCGGTGGCTGACTGTGGTGATTTGTGGTTGCAGCACAGGATCAGACAGGCCTGGTTATATACATATCTATGGTGATGGGTGGTGCGGTACTTCCCCTTGACCCATATCTCAAGCATCCTTCTTTGTGCCTCTAATGCAGGGCATGATAAAACACGAGCACGCAGAACACATGCTACTAACAAGATAAATACACGTGTTGTGGAGTGCAGTACCTAAACTACTACTGTACACTTATAGGTGGTTATTATAGCTGTGATGGTACTATTTGGGTTAAACTTCTATTAAAAAAAAAAAATCTATATGCATTTATAGGAATAGCATCTGTTCAGTGAGTTAAACATTTGGTATGTTGATTTAAATGTACTTTATCCTTTTTAGCACTAGAGGGAGCACATGTGGGGATAACCACACAAGACAATTTTATTGGCAAAAGGTGTTTGTGGATCCTTAAAAAGCATTAAAACAGTTAAAATTCCATTATTTAAGACCATAAATAGCCTAAACATTGTGATCTGTATACCAATTAGGATCATTTACTGTATTTCAGCAGTCTTTATACTGAATTATATGCTAACCACTGTTAAAAAATATTTTTACGTAATCTTAGAATACTGTATATCATTCAAAAGGCTGTAAAATATGTATATTTCTATTTCATGCTGACTTTGAACATGCAGATAACATGCAATAATAGATACCATAAATGAATCAGTTTTTCATCTTTTTTCTTTACTTTTAAAAATTGTTTAATATTGTGTAGTATTAAATTGTGTAGTTTTAGACAAATTCTTTCAATGGAATCTATTTGAATTTGCAAATCAATGAAAAATAATAGACAAACAATGCTAAAATGGAATAAAGTGACAGTTTTATTGAATTAAAATACTACATAAATGCAGTCATATTTACTCTTTACTCATATGTACTGTTTCCCTTGTGTCTTCGGTTAGGTTCCAACTACTGGGTGTTCGATGCGGAACACAAGATAAAAGGACCGGACCCTCTGCAAAATATAGGCCTTCCTGTCATGGACATTCAGGCTGCACTGCGCTTAAAGGAGCACCACGGACACCATACATACTTCTTCAAGTCAGGAAGCTACTGGCGTTTGGATTCCCAAGAAAACAGAGTGGACACGGCCTATCCACGCAGTATCCAGCAAGACTGGTGGGGCATCCCTGATGAGATTGATGCCGCCTTCCAGGATGCGGACGGTACTTACAGCTCAGCCTTTTTAATAAAGATATTACTGAATGTTAAGATTAACATGAAAATTTCAGGTTACATAAGTAAAGAATGTTTGTTGATTCTGCATTTTTTAATTTTGAGAGACTGATTTCCATTATTAGGTTATTTTTTCAAACCTTATTAGATGTATGCATCACCTTTTTATGCCAGAGTCTTATATTTCTTTAACAAATTCAATCAATAAGACAAATCAGTGGTTATGAATCAAATTAAATAAGATCCAAAATCCAGGGGTAGCACTGATATTAAGAGACTTGTCTCCACCTACTGGCTGTTTTAGTTAATATTTAAACATTTTAGTTACCATTTAATATTTAAAGTATGCTTTCAATAAAATGTTATATTTAAATATTTAAAAAAATTAAATCATTACTCTTATTATTAAGGTTTGAAAAAATAACCTTATAAAGGAAAACAGTGGAAGTCAGTTTATTCCAGTTTGAAATTATTCCAGTTCAAAGCGAGCATATGTGTTAGATACAAAGGTCATTAAAGTTTGTGAGACGTAAATTTGAAATAGTACTTTTTTACAGAGTTATAGTAACACTTCACTCTTCTCTAGTAAGTTTCGTCTGTGTGTGAAGATGCTGCGCAGCACAAATCCCAATGAATGATCCTAAATGAAGTAAACTGAGCGTTTTGATTGGACGAACATTTCTTGGTCCTACACCTTCCACAGAATAATAAATGCATATAAATACATTGAGACCATTTAACTTAATGATTGCTATTGGGATGTGAAGAGACTTTCAACCAACATGGTTCTGAAGACAATCACCTATTGCACCTTTAAATATATTTTCTGAATTATCCTTTGATAAAATACCCCCAAAATATAATTTTTGTCAGAACAGTCTGTGTTTTTGCAAAGTAGATCTGTTTCTATTTGAAGCCACACATGAACATTGTGCTGCTGCTGCATCATTTTAAGCCATTCTGACCCAGAAAACACACTTTCCACGTTTTTTAGTGGATAAATACAAAATGTTTATGATGACCTACTCCATTTTGTTGAGTTGCAGCTTTTCAGTTCACAATGTGTTTATGGGTCAAAGTGACTGAAAAAGATGGAGTAGGTCATGTTCACAAAGTCATTCAAGAATAGCATCCTAATAGCTTCCTTGAAAAAAGGCAGTCATTTGATCTGTCAGTGTTCTGCCAATTTTAATTGGTGACTGTGAAAGATCTCTGACAGAAGAGGGCGATATTTCAGCAGCAATAATCAGTGACTTTTGTTTTGAGTCATGTATGTTTTGTTTTATTCTGCACATTTTTCAGATTTATAATTACTAAGTATGTGTTTGTGCAATATTCTATGATATTAATATCAATGCAAAGGGTTTCCTATTAATTCATTTTCTTGCCAACTGTTGTATACTCCACAGGCTCTGCCGTCTTCATCAGTCGCCGACAGTACTGGAAGTTTGACCCAATTCAGCGGAAGGTTTTGGAAGGTTACCCACGCTACGTTGGTGCAGACTTCTTTGGATGTAGCATGCCATAAACCCTCAGGAAACCTTTCTGTCTCTTACAACAACCTCTCACACTCTGGTCTAAAGCACACAGTGTAAATTTCCCTACTTTTTCATGACGAGGAACTGTACTATGTAACCCGAGTTCTTGTTCTCCTGGCGTTTCTCTTCCTTTCACCTCAAAAATGTCTGATTAATCTAATTTCTTCTCAGGAAATCTTGCACATCTGAGCTTTATGAACCACGAGCAGCTATGTCTGTATTTGTTGTATTATCAAGCAACCACTGTGTAAGGAGACACAAATACCCTGTTGTTAAGGTGCTGTTGTTAAGGTGCTAAAACATTTGTCAGGGATCATTGCAGCAGTTGCAATGTCTGTAACTCTCGAAGTTTTTATGATTCGCTGCAAGTACTGTAACTGTGCAGTTTGTATTGATTAATAACACATAAAAAACCTTATTTAGAGATCACGTCTCTTATCCGACGTGTTTATTTTTTCTTTATGCTTTGGGGAAGGATGTTTTTAAGATCACACAAGGTCTTGACACATGATCATTTGTTTATGATTTTGAGACAAATTGGCACTCTTCAGTGCAGGACACTGACAATGTTTTAAATCTTTTTTGTTTTGTTTTGTTTTTGATATACTACAATAGATCCGCTTGACATATTTTTTCTTCACATCACCTGTGTATATTGTTTTCTATATTTTCTCTAATTGTTGTAGTTCTTATAGCTACTATTTTCTTTGGCCTTTCATATTTACTATGTAAATACTTTTATAAAATGTGTGTTGTATTTTGGTACAATTAAAATATTCCCTAAATTCCCTAATTTTCTGTGATCACTGTGTACGGAAAAAAAAAGAATAATGAGAATAAAATCACGACCAACGTTTTTTATAGTATCTAATAATTCTTCTAATATATTTTAACAGATAACAGAAGGTTAAAGAATATGAAACACAATTTAAATATTTATATCCTTTTACAATTTATACAACAAATGACATCAGTTACTTTCACGCGAGTATGACTTTCATGACGTCAGTGGAACCGTGCAATCTCATTGGTCCACGGAACAACAAGAGAATTTCGCTTATATCCACGTGGAGGTGCTGAAGCGACACACTCCGCCCCCATTAAAACTCTTATATCCACACGCAAACATTATGAACCATGAAAAATAAACATTCTGAAGCTAACACCGAACGTGGATATGGATCTACTGAGGCATGAAGCCCATCCACAGTGAACCGATCGATCGTTGTTCAGCGTCAATGTACTGAAATGTGTCGTGGGATAAGTGACCATACGGATACACGGTGAAAGTGTGCGGAAGAGTTCATTAATACGCCGGAGAAACATCATGGCAAACAGCGTCACTCAAGAGTACATGCAGATCCCAGCCGTCACGCGAGCTTATACTACTGCGTGCGTCCTGACAACTGCAGCTGTGGTGAGTAAACCAGGCTACAGACAGTATACCTGACACTGGACTTACACTGCAAGATAAATATAGAATCGTCACATACTGAGGACTGCAAGCCAGTATGTCTTCACAATTGTTATTATCAACATTCAGTGTAAATGCTTAAAGCACTAATATATTTATGAAAAATAATTGTAGGTATATCTCAAAATCAAGAATTGACATTAAAAGAATGTAAATAATTATTTAGAATTTGTTTATGTTGTATATAATTGGACAAATATTTTAAAAAGAACTGCAAATTATAGAAATAGCTTCTATGTTAATGAGGTCATAAAAAATGCTGCATATTATTGTTATTATACAAAATATTTGTTTATGAAGGATAGCTTGTCACAGGCAACTCCTCAAAAATCATAATTACAGGAAAAATCTAAAATAGGTTATTTTTGCAAACCTTTTTGTGACTTTTTTTGTTTATTACAGCAATTGGAGT
>JAUCMR010000160.1:13003440-13045065 GCA_032357425.1 Enteromius argenteus
TGGGAAAAAACATCACTGAGCTAATTATAATCATTAACCTTTGATGAGCTTTTATTTATTGATTGCATACTGTTATTATTTTACACTTGATAAACAAATTATCAGTATTGTTTCGGGCTTGGATGTTGTTAATAATAACTAGATGCTGCTGTTTTGCCTGTGTTTTGGTTGTGCCAAGGTTTTTGTAAAAATCTGCTCCAGCACTTCAGATGAGATTAGCAGAGCTAAGGAAGGAATTCTCCAATATTAGCCTTGGAAAAAGAATTACCCGACTCAGAACTGCTGAGTGCGGTTGCTGTCTGGCTCCGGTATATCGCAGATGAAGATATAAGGAATGTTTGGCATTATTCTGAGAGCAGAACTTTTCTGCACATCGCAGAAATGTATGAAAAACAAAATATGTGAACAAAATGTATATTTTTTGTTTCTGTTTTTTGTTTGGAACACAAAAGGTGATTTTTTTTTTTTCAATTCCTGGATATTTTTTATATAACGAATAGAAGATGAAAGAATTAAAATTTTTGGGGCAACAAAATTTGCCAGACCATTTCTTTGAAGTGATTTCAAGTGCATTCAAACTCTACATTCTATCAGTATGTGTGTTCCCTGGGAACTTAACTCATGGCCTTGGCATCCGTAGTACTTTGCTCTACTAGTTGAGCTGCTTTTCTAAATTTAACCTAACAAACCTGATTTAGCTCTGGCGTATTAAGTATTTATATTTTACACCTTGTACAATTGTTTAATTACATCAATGCACACCTACGTATTCCTGTTACTTTCCCCTTTCCTGCCTCTCACATCCTTGTTTTCTCTTTATTGCCATCCCACTATTACTCCCTCTCATCTCTCTCTTTCCATTCAAGAGATCTTTCACGACAAAAGCATCTCTGTATGTGTCAATGTAACCCGTGTCTGTTCTCCTCATTATACAAAGCTCGTCTCTGCTGGCCCCATTATGACGTCCCGAATTCAATCTATCACACAAAGGGCTCTTTAAGAAAAATGCTGAATTTGTAAACACTTTTAACAAACACAGAAGAACAAAGACAAAATGTATTAAAGTGAAAAGCCGGTGACAAAAGTACCAGTCAATTCTATGACCACTGTAAACAATCAAAGAACCTTTACAATAGTGAAGTTTGGGTCAGTAGGTTTTTTTTTTTCAGCATGAATGGAATAACTGATTAAAAGTGACAGTAAAGACATCGATAATGTTGAAAAATATTTCTATTCCAAAAAAACTGTTCTTTTGAAACTATTCATCAAAGACTTCTGAAACAAAATTAATTATGGTTTCTGCAAAAACATTAAGCACCACGGCGGTTTTCAAGATTGATGATATTATTAATAATAATAATAACAATGTAATTTAGGGTTTCTTGATCAGCAAATCAGCATATTAAAATGATTTCTGGATACTGGATACTGGATAGTGAGGATACTGAGACACTGAACTGGAGTAAACAGGAGTAAAGGATGCTGAAAAAATTATAAAAACAGGAAAATGTTATTTTAAATTGTAATAATATTTCACAATATTAAAATTTTTACTGTATTTTTGATCAAGCAAATGCAGCCTTGATGTCTTCTTTCAAAAACATAGACTTTTGATCAGCAGTGTATGTTGCATATTATTTTCTTTACAAGTTGACAGTATGTTGGACCATATTTAAAAGTCTAAAGCACATGATGGACATCTTGAAAATATTCTATAGGTATCGAAGGCTATATACCTGAATACAGAAAGTCCAAATTTTTCAACGTGTAAAGATTAAAACATAATTTATATAAACAATTGTTTTCACGGTATTAGCTTCAATTGCTCAAATCTTGTTCCAAATAGTACTCTTCAAGCCAATGAATCTAAAATTCAGGCATATTTTAGAGTAAACAAACTATCTAGTCACTCTTTCAAGTTGATCGTAACAATTTATCCCACTTAAGTGGTCCATTTCTGACAACAACAGCGTTAAAGTGCTCTTACATAAGATCTTACACTGGATCCTTTATGGCAGCTGTTACGTTAAGAGATTAGCTGCTCTGTGTACTGAGCTTGTAATGATCCTTTATACAAGGGTACTTTTACATCTGGCTGATTTGGTTTAGATCTTCAGGGCTGATGTAACCAACTCTGAGCTCTTGCCAAGCCATCAACTGCCTTGAATCATAAAAGCAGAGATAAGTGCTTGCAGTGCCAATTTTTACAGCCCATGCCATAAACGAAGAAGAGGATGAGAGAGACAGAGATAAGAGAGAAGGATTTACAGCAAAGTTACTCCATCCATCACTCATGGTTATCCAAGAGCCAACTTTTTGGACGTCAGCCATTTTCACTTTAAAATAAATTGAAAAGAAATTTGATTTCTGTAATGAGGAAGGAAAAAAAAACAGCATCCACAAAGAAGAAGGGTTCGAGTGGGAGATTTAACCATGGCTAATTGAGTAACGAGAGCAGATTAGATTTAGTCCAGAGAAGGTTAGTAGCTGGTGACATATTGGAACCTTCTTTTAGCGTGTGACTGGAGAACAGCTTATACGTCGTAAACACGTTTTGGTGTAAAGTGTTGTTTAAGTCACAACAATGTGCTGTTGCCATTGAAATGCAAGATAAAAAGAGGACATGTTGTTCACGAACCACAGTCAGATATCACAGGTTTAGCGTAACAGCCTAGCAAGCATTAAAAAATGCCATGGTGATAAAATGATTTCCTCGCGTTCAAAAATAACCGAGAAAAACATCTTGCGCTGGAGAGCTTGAGAAGTCACGAATAGAAAATCAATAATGAAAGTCTTTCATCATGACTGACAAGTAAATGCGTTGTCATGTATTATATAAGAGGTTCTCAAATATAATCATGCACTGTTGCATGCAATCTCATCATAAACAAACTATAGAAATAACAGAACATCAATAACATTGGATTGTATTAACAGGCCAGCAAAATTCCTAGATAATGAATACTTTTCTTTACACGTATTTGACTAAAGATTGTGTTTTCATTTAATGCCTGATTCTCATTTGACTGTTTTATTTCCACGGCCCTTTCTGAGGAGAATTAAGAGAGGGGAAAGTTGGAGATGGAATGAATAAGAGGAAAACAGAGTGAGCCAGTGCTCTTGCCAAGATCATGGTGGAGTTTTGATTTAGCTACTTCATGTAGGACGTAGAGAACAAGAGATTTCTGTGCATTTATTTCTGTGCAATGCATTTATGCTGCCTTTTCATATTTTTCCTCAAGATCCTTTTCATATTGTCTCAAGATCACGTAAGAAAACATACAAAAATCATATAAAACCGGCAGAATTCGTAACGGAGGTGGCAGATGGATAAACATATTTGATTGCAATTTTCTATAAAAGACAGAAACACTGGCAAAGTACAACAAAAACACTCAATCTATAACACAACAATACATAGCTACAAACAATACATGCTGAAAAGAAATGTCTAGAAATAAAAGAGGAAGGCACCAAACATTTATGTATATTTATATAAACTAAATATATAATTAAAAAGTGGATTTCAAAGAAGAAATACACACAAAATGTAGTTTCTAAAAGAATGAAATAATAAACAATATCTACTACAAGGCTATGTCAGTTCTATTTTTAATGTATTTATAACACTGTAGTATATTGTATTGATATTGTTATCCATCTACAAGCACACACATTGTATGCCTCTATCTTTCTCTTTCATTCTGTCCCACTCTCGCTGTCTCTATACATACATACAATAAGGGATCTGTGTATTACCTCCAGGACAGGCAGATCAGGGTCCAAATGCGTAAAACTATTTAAGACCACCGGACATCCATCTCCGGGTGCGATCTCCAGCTTCACCCCATCCCAAATGTTTTTAATTTTCCATGTGCTGGACTCAAACAGCTCGTCCAGGGACGTGGGTTTGACACCGAGGGCGTCCGACTGCATCCCCATAATGTAGACCATTACTAAAAGACTGTCACCTCTGTTTACGATGTATTATTTTATTACGAACTCCATGTCCTGTGACTGTCATCCAGACTTCTGCTGTAGCAACGAGAGTTTGTCTGTATGAGTTTGGCTGAAGGGAATACCCTGAGCAGCGAGGCCACGCCCCTTTGCGCGAATTCAGCCACCCCCCTCTGAGAGCGCACTTGGCCCCGCCCCTTCCATGACCAAAACCGTGATGTCAAGTTCCGGGAAACTGCTGTGAGCTACTAAAAATATCACTTTTAATCGCTTGATTGTAACTTCATATGCCAAAAATAAACGAATGCAATTATGTGACTAATTAATTAAACCACTGTATGATGCTTTATTTAGGTATTTGTGAACAAAAAAGGATTTGCTCAAAATAATTAAAGTGACACAATAACTAAACAATACTAAAAATACAATAATAATCAGTGTGTTTAATACTTATTGTCTACAATTATTATTATTTTTTAAAAAAAATAAAGAATACAAAATAAATTTCACATAGGTTAATTTTGGCATTGTGAACTAGGCTTTAAGATGAATATCTAAACGAAACAATAAAAATACTTTTATTTGAAAGAAAATACATTTTAAAAGCAGTGCTTCATTTCATGTTTTATGCTAACATCATGCCACTAATATAATACTCATATTGGTACAAAGTGGATTCATGTAGGCTAGCTCATGTTAATACATTTTCTTCCTGATCCATGCTTTTTTAGGACAGCTACACTGTATATCAACAACCTAAATTGTAGGTTATTCATGTTTCAACCTCAAAATATTTGTGGAGCTACAAGCCTAGTTACCACTTAAAAAAATGATGCCCTGACCCTGGCTTTAATGCATACTAATAGCGCCCTCTGTTGGAAAATACTGGTAACTCTAACTACTAGTTCTTCGGGGGTGACTGCAACACTGACGCAAAGCTCGTAAGGAAATTGAAACCCTCCAGAGGAATAGTGTTTTGCGAGAAAGGGCAGCAGCTGTCTCAGGCACCTGCTGGGGATGATGGTGTTTTCCCTGAGGTAACCATTATGATTACATCGTGAAATCTGACAAGACAGCTGTCTAAGTGAAATAAAATGCTTTCACTGTGCTGGAAGCTTTGAGCTGCACTGAAAACTTAAAGGTGCAGTGAAGTGATGTATCAGACTAAATGGATAATTCACCCAAAAATAAAAAAATGATGTCATTAATTAATCCTTATTATCGTTCATCTTCATAGAGAGCAACGCAACTGCCACGGTCAAGTCCCAGAAGGGCTTAAGAACATCATTAAAATAATCTATAGCTGTAACATCAGTGGTTCAACTGTAATTATATGAAGCTACAAGAATACAAAAATAAAGACACCAAGATTCTAAAGATTCAACAGTGCCTTTTGGTGTCGAAAAGAGTACATTTTTAATAAAGTCTAATGTTTGTTTTACTTTGCATATGAAGGGTCAGAAAGCTGTTCAATTTAATCAAAATATATATTTTTTTTTGTTCCCAAGATGAACGAAGGTCTTATGGTTTTGGAATGACATGAAGTTGAGTAAATACACCTTAACGAAACAATATTACAAACTCAATATCCATAGAGCAGCCGGGCCAATAGGTGTCAGTGTAAAGTACATAACTGACTATTATAGGAATGAATAGAAACCAGCTAAGTGTAAAAATGTTTGCACCTTAAACTCAGCTACTCTGCCATTACTCTTAGCTTTATTTAGGATTCACACAAGCTTTTAGTGGTAACTACTGTACTTCTGATAATAGATTTGCAGCTATAATTCAAGGCAGCGCAAACGGAACTGGATGTGAATAACCCTGGGGTCTGTAGTTGAATTGAAGCAGTTGTTAGTTATGCTCCTCAGCTGCCATGCAGAGTGATCACACAGAGTTATTATACTCGAAGTTATGCATCAGAACTCTCGGGTTTAAAATAAATCTAGCAACAAGAACACAGAATCCACATAAATCCACATCACATACTGTTTATTTCTTCATATGCTCTGTGAACTCTCCAACTGTGAGAGAACTGGTGTCATGTTATATTGCATTTAAGGCATTTTGTACTTTTCTCAGTATAAATGTTGTCCTTGGAATTAACCAATAACTACATTTTTAGCCTACAATTACTGTACACTACCATTCAAAAATCTGGGGTAAGTTTTTTTTATTTTCAAAGTCGTTTTAATTGATCAAAAGTGACAGTAGAAACATCTGTAATATTAAAAAATTTGATTATATTCATCAAATAATCATATGGTTCCACAAAGAATATTAGGCGGCACAGTTGTTTTCAATAAGAAATAGTTCTTGTGCAACAAAACAGCATGTAAGCGTGATTTCTATAGGATCATGTGAGACTGGGCTGCTGAAAATTCAGCTTTGCCTTCACAGGGATAAATTACATATGTAAATAAATTCGAAAACAAAACATTTATTTGAAATTGTGATATTTTACTGTTTTTTAAACACATATAGACCTACATATGCAACATTTTCTTTAACAGAAATAATGACCCATGACACCAAACGTTTGGGATTGCTGTAACATGTATACTCTGCCGCAGCTGGAACTCAATTGCACAACCACTATTTGCACTGCTCTCTGCTTGATAGATAACAGCTTGTTGTTCTCTTACAGCACCAGCATGGTTCATAAATCTTTGGAGAAGCTTCATTTGATCTCTTCGGTCATTTTGCCTAGACATATCAAAAACCAGGAGATATAGGATATGGAAGCCTCTTTCCACTGAACACTAGGGCTAAAGAACTTTTCTTTTATGCTCCCTACTATCAGGAATCAAGGCCATCAGAGTTCTCGCATAAGTGTTAGCAAACAATGTTCACCCTGAACCCAGTCTCCTCTCCTAACAAGCCTGTGTCATCCTGAGAAAGGACACATGTACTTTAAGGTTCAAACAGGAACAAATATAATGAGCCTGAAAGATTTGTTTTCCTTTATAATTTCAGCCAGATACACAATTACACAGTGGCACCTTATCAAGGCAAAGCAACTGATCATGTTTTATTGATTTTGAGGTGCTAACAACTTCATGAAGCTTAAATGTCATATCATAAGTTATTACTGGAATGTTATGAAAATTAGATTTCCTGATGATGTTGTTCTTCCTTTCTTTTTCTTTCCTATATGAAACTAAAGAAGGACCTAAGGTATGCACTTCTCTGGCTGTGGAAAGCACCTGAAAGATACTAACACAACCAAGAGAGCAGGAAGCAGCTTGTCACTCATTGGTATCCATTCACACCTACACACATACACTGTCGCCTTAAGGACATTTCAAACTGTAGTTCGTACCGACTACAGATATCTTTAGTTATAGCCCACTATCTTAAGAAGAAATGCTAAAACATTCATTTTAGCTACATTAATATAATTAGATCTGTTAAAACCAGGTGAACTAGATACATTTGTAGACTATTAGAGGAAATAAATAAATGGTTCTTACCTGTTTTCTTTCCTCTAAACTTTCCAAATCACAGCACAAAGCTTCATTCACGTACACACAACCCAAGCCGCACCAGCGTATCAGTTGAACAAGTTTATCAAACCTGTCTTTCCAACACATCACCTTCTCAGTTCTGGCTTTTTAGTGTCAACTGCAAGAGATCCTCAATCTTGTGACAGATAGGAAGCGCAAAATTCTCCTTCGCCATTCGCTGACCCCTAAACACTGGCCCTGTCCGACACGTGTGGACTCAAACAGCTGTATCAATACGCTGGGAACACGGTAACACAACTATCAGTCCCTCAACCGCCTGCACTACAACGCTTGCTGAGTTTGTCATAAGCTCTTGTATAAACATCTTCAAGGTTACTCTGAAATCATTTGTAATGATGCACAGGCTGCTCTGGGAATTCAGTAGAATTCCCACACAAAATGAAATTGCAAGTGAAGCAATCAAACAGACCTAAAAACCTGTTTGACAACTTTCTGTTCCAGCAAATCATCAAACCATGTGAAAGAACAATTTCTGGTGTTCACAGGACGTAATGTATTTTGTTATCATTTTACTTTTCGGTATACTTCAATACTAAAAGCATGTTCTTTTAGCCAGTTACCAAAACGACTTTATTTTTATGACAATACTGTTCATTTTTGATGTAGTATGATTTCACACAGGTATAAAAAAACAATTTTTTTTTAATCAGTTCTTGGAAATAAAGCCAAAGAAAGTCAAGGTACCAGACTGATAAGAAATACTGAAATAATATGAAATAATCACTGGATTTGACATTGGTTTGTCAGGTTAGGAATATCAAATCTTTTGAAGACTATTCAGAGTTTCTGTTCTAGGAATAGCAGAAAAAAAACTAGATTTCCGTTTTGTAAATGAAACAGTCTATGCACTTTATTCAGTCATTAATCTCTTATTCAGAGTCTCTCTGTTTGTTTTCTGTACAAATCATTCGCAGACACTGCCATGCCATTAGTGAAATGGACAGTTCTTGGCTAGAATAAGCTGCAGTATGGACTGTCAAAGGTCTAGACGAAACCTGACCCACAAACACACACCACACACACAGGTGGATATTGATGTTCAAGAGACCAGACCTTGTCAATGCATGTCTATGTGGCTTAAAACAAGGATGTTGCTATAACAGGCCAGTGTGAAACACTTCTCGGGAGTGCAATCCAAACAAAACAGTTTTAAGTATTGAAAATCACCAAACTGCTTTTCAAAAATAGGTCATGAACTTATTTCACTGACCCGAGGTAGTACGTAAACCTCAGATTCTTTTTCACACTGAGAGCTCACATACTTTCCTTTCTCGAGTGCCACAGAAACACCATTCTGTGGCTCAATTTATTACCCTGCTGTATTCTCTGGAGCTCCATTACGATTCTAAGGCGCTCTGACACTCAGAACTTGGCATTTAAAAGTGCTTTCTCCTCACCACTAAGGCCAAATAAGAAGCTATATCAAAAGCCCTGTCCAGTCACAAATGAGCACAGACAGTTACTGGCTGAGACATGGATACAAGTGATCTGATACCACTGTCACCAAACTGAAAAGAAAAAAAAGTGTTGTTCCATGCCTACTGATGTAAATTAATTTTAGTGAGTATATTGAGATCTAAAATCAATCTATTTAAGGTGTTCACTGAGACAAAATTATGACTTTGTTAAGAACTGGTCAATGACTTACAGTATACGATCCATCTATAGCTCAAAACACAAGTGTCAAGGCATGTTCAAAATCTTTAAAAAAGTATACTATTTTTAAGAAAATTCAACTGAATTAATTCAGTAACAAAAACTATATTTTCCTTACACTTCTAAATTAAAATACATCTAAATTATTATTCCTAAAAATAATAATTCTAACAAAAACAAAAGTCATGGCTTATTAATTAGTAAATTAATCAGAATAAATTATATTATTATTTAAAGATTTTCCATTTTTCTAGGATTTCTAAGATTTTCTTCTTTTTTTTTAACATCACTATTAATAAGTATCATGATAAAATATATTTCAAATTTAATATAATATAAATGTAATTTATATTTCAAAACTTGCAGAAATATTTACAGTCGTATCACCCCAATATACAGTGTGTATGTGTATGTATATACATGCTTATCTTAGATGAAGTCACTGTAGCATTTTAATATATTTTAAATGAATTATTATATGTGGACAAACATGAGCATCATGTCATTAACCCAGTTGCTATTTCTAACATTTGACAAACAAATCCAAAACAAAACCCACACTACCAAAAGGGGATCACATCCATTTCAAGATGACTCATAAAACTTGAAGCAGTTGCAGTGCAGTACTCAAGTGGACCATAGAATATACGATAAAGAAGGGCTCGGTAACATAGACGCATACTCACACCTGCAGAAGTGCTGACACAAAAAAACACCTGCCACTTAGCAAAAGTAACACATCATCCTTGAACATCTCTGGCCGAAATGTGCCACAGAAAAAAACAAAAAAAACAGCCACGGGCAGCATAGCAACAACATCCTGTTCAGCATGCCAAAAGTAGAGCTCACTATTGAGCGCAAGACATTTACAACTAACTCCAGACGCCGTTATTGATTAGTTGTAACCCGTTTCATGACGAGAAACAGCAAGAACTTACATGCTTTTACCATGAAATCACCACGTCACTTAAAGTCCTGACTGGCTCCCAGCCAGCATGCATGAAAACAGCAGAATACAGCCAAAGGGTGAGCACATACTTATACTAAATGAACACACACCAACTCGCACCAGGTGAATCAAAATGAAACGACTGCAGTCTCTCTCTTACCAGATCATCCAGGATGGAGACAGGGAAATCAAACATGCACATCTTCACAGGCTGAGCCAGGGCTTTATGCAGGCTGAACAGAGATTTGGGCTCCATCTTACCCGATGGAGAGAGTGCAGGCTGCTGTCCAGGCGCCTGCTTCATATTAGGGGAATGCTGCTCCCCCCTGTCCGCTCTCTCATTGATACACAACTCCCTCCCTCCCTTTCTCCCTCTGTCTCCCTTTCAAGAGTGAATGCACAGGCGCTCTCTCTTTCTCACACTAAAACTACTCGCCTCTCTCTGTGTTTTTCTCTTCACTAGTTACACGCAGCACAAACAGGAACTTGCTGCAGCTGTCACTAATACTCAGCTGTCCTCTACTTCTCTCGCATCAGGAGACGGTAAGAAATCTGAACGACTCGACCTCCTCCCAGCGCTGCTTCCTTTCGCACATTGTCTCGCTCTCTAACAATCTCCTAACCATGTAAACACCCACACCCATACACGCGACGTAGGTATGCAGGTAGATCTTGCTTTAAAATGCAACGTCTCTGCAGAACTGTGTCTTTCTCCCTCGCTCTTAAGGCATCACATTCAAGTCCACGGCTGTCGCTCACACACTCCTGGTGAAGATATAGACGAGTTTGGCTGGGTGTTTTCAGTGTTCTGCTGTGCTTTTCCCCTGACGTGCCCCTTAGAGACCCTGTGTTTGCGTATCTGAGAGCGCTTCGCCAGTGGAAAAGTGCTTTCTGGCTCATGTGCTCTGTGCATTTTGTTCGAGCAACAAACAAAGTGCCCAGAGTGTGTTCTCGCTCGCGTGACCAGTCTGCCCAGTGACCTGTGCAGCTGGGAGTCTGGGTCTGGATCCTACAAATAACACACACACACACACACACACACATATAAATGGCCGACATACACTCAGATCCATTAAAGAGTTGAAAAAAATTGAATTGCCCTATCATTAAATCTAGGTCACAAAGCTTGTCGACCACAAACAGCTGTCCTATACTAAAACAGCCTTAACCATAACAGAATATGAGATAAATGCATGCATCCATCATGCAACAGGATAAAAAGCATAAACCCGAATAGCACACAGTTCGATATCGGAGGGTTGCATGTGATGATTATCTAACGGCAAGCATAGTTGAGGACCACGGGGAGGTGGCACTCTATTATGAAAGCACAGACTGTGGGAACTGTTTTGAAATGCAGAGGATATCCTACGCAGCCATAGAGAGATGTGGTTGCCATGGAGACAGCAAACGCTCAACCTTTAAAAAGAGATGCCTAGAGGAACTGCAATAAAGTCCACAGAGACAACTGTATTTGCACAAGAGCGCCATATCTCACCACAAAGACGTGTGCACAAAAGCAGTTTCTATATCCAATCCGTCTCAGATTTGTGCACTACAGTTGCGTTTGTAGTCTGGTGACATTTAGAATTCACTTTGAATATGCACTAACATGTCTCGTCTGCATTCGTGTCATTCCATTCACGTCCAGACATGTGCAAGTTTTCTTGTGAACACATGGATTGTTGAAACACTTCCTTTAAGGTATGATTGCTTTAACGGCTCAAACTTGAAACACAGACCAAGGAGAAGCAAAATGTAATTATGGACTGAACAATTGAACAATATCAGAATTCTATACATCTATTTTAATAAAAAACAGAACACTGAAACTAAAATAAAAAAGGAATCACAACAGTATGAAAAATAGAGATTTGATAAAGATCATATTGCTAATACAGAGGAACTAGATTATTAGCATTAAAAAGAACTTGTGATAGATGACAATAGAGGTAATGTAAAAATAAAAAAAGCATGCATTATTTAAATATCTGATTAAATGTTTAGGGTAAGTAAGATTTTTAAAGTAATTAATACTTTTATTTAGCAGGGTTGCAATAAATATTGTTTGTTTGAACTTTATAGTCATCAAAGAATCAAAAACCTTATTTAAATTGTTTTTGATTTTATACATGCAGTCTTGGTAAGCATAAAAAGACTTCTTTTAAAAACAAAAAAAAATTCATACAGACTCCAAACTTCTTAATGGTAGTGTATTATGTAATACAAGCCAGTAATCATTACGAAGTCAATATTGTGCATCTCTTATTATTATCATGCAACGTGATGCTTACATTGCGAATCATTTAAAATTTACATTTTACTGCAGACTTCCGTTGAAGTGAACCTATTATTGTATTTTTGTTTGATGCATTATTTCATTTTCTCACAAAAATGACTTGACATCGCAAAACAATTGCTAAACCCCCTGCAAAACTGTTGTGTTCCCCCTGTTAAGAAGCTCTGCTTTGGTAAACACTCTCTAACTAAGAACTGTGTGTTGTAGAATAAGAGGTAATATAGGGCAGGGAAGGAAGCACAGTTTGAACACACACAGAGATCCAACTCCACACAAAGACAGGACAGGGTGGTGTTGGAACTGTTGGAGCCGTTCACTTTAATGTTCCACTCGGCCTCAGGACACTGGCAACGGAATCACGAAGAAACGTTACACGTAGATGGGAAACTTCTCTCTCAAGATAAAATTTTCCAAGGGCAGTACAACAGCCACATGTTGAAGCAGACAGATTTTAACAGCGTGAAGACAGCTACTGTACTGTTAAGAATGATTCTTTTAAAATATGTATCCTTTCTAGACATGTCACGCAAGATGAATCTGTTATGTGGCATTGAACTAATATATGATATTGGCAATAACTGCAACTATTAGGCCTCTAACTGGAAGACCAATGAGACGTGGTGACAGATACACATGCTATTGCCAAAGAGGATGCCACAAAATTCTGCATCCTCTTTATTGTGCAATGATTTGTCGATTATAACATGCTGTAAACAACTGTCTGCACATTCTTAAAAGCTTTTCCTCTGTTTATAACATCAGTTAAACAATTCCCCCTTTTCCTGACAGAACATTTTCCTTTTGCCAGTTTCCACATCAGTACAGAACACACACACACACACACACACACACACACACACAGGTATGAAAAATAGTTACTTAGAAAAAGAAAGAATAGCCTATTGATAAAATGTGACTTATTCTTCTAAATCAATTATATGTTGATAAAATGCATAAAAAGAAATGTTAAAATTGCTACCACGCCTCCTGCTGGG
The DNA here is from genome assembly GCA_032357425.1 of Enteromius argenteus. Lineage (NCBI taxonomy): Eukaryota > Metazoa > Chordata > Actinopteri > Cypriniformes > Cyprinidae > Enteromius > Enteromius argenteus. The sequence goes on from JAUCMR010000160.1 coordinate 13,016,824, forward strand.
AAGGGTCAAGGTTTGCCTGGTTAGCTTGGCCCAGTTAGTCCCTGCTGGTAGATGCTGTAACAATACAGCTTAAAAGAGCAAGTAGGCTGTTGATGTTATATATTGCTAAAATTGAATTGTTTTATATTATTGTAGATGTTTTCTCTGTGTCCGAATCTGGCTAACATTGTTTTTAAAATCATGAAAAGGGTATTTTAACTCTGTTTTCATGTTACAGGATAATTGCTGGTAAATTTAATAAAAAAAAATTATCAAATAGATTCAAATTTAATAACGGACTTAAACTTAAGGTTAAACAACGTTACATATTTAGAAAGTTTAAAGGGATTACTTTTTTAGTTCCTTAAAATGACATATTCAAATAATTTTTTAATGACACAAAACTTGGAGCAAACTTCATTTTAACGAGTAAATGAAACTAATCAAGGGTTTTAAGCAGCTGCCTTTAAGATGAATGGGAATGCTAACAGATAGGCTAGAGACTTCCTTGCTCTATAAATATTATCCTTAATAATAACATATCATTTACAACTCTAGAACACACTATGTATTGTCTCTCACCGCAGTTGAGTTCAAAAACAGATGAAATGTTTATGGTAGATTAGTACTGTACTGTAAAGTAGGTAGGGATAAGATGCCCAGATGTTGCCTTGTGTGTGATGGGACTCATCTCGTTATTTTAATAATAAGGTCTCTCAATGCCGAGCACACGTGACCTGGAGAGCACGTTCTTTGGTAGAGATTATTCAAGCATATTTTTTATTTGAATTTCAAATAATTTAACATATAAACGCTACTATATACTATACACTTTTGTAAAGAAAATATTTTAACGCGGGATTCAGTTTTTGAGCCCCTCGCGCCCCCTGGAGGGAGTAAACTTTCTCCTAGGAAACGGCTATTAGCTTGTAGCATTTCGTTTAGCTGTCACTGCGCTTGCCGTAGACTTGTGGGAGTTTATGTAAAAATCATGATGGCGGCGGCCTGTGCAAGAACGCTCAGTAAGGTCGCCCGGTTAGTTTTAGACACGCCGATATGCCGTGTAACGAACACCGCAGCATTAGTGCCGAGAATCTCGATGAGATGCCAAGGAAGAGCTTACGGTACCGGCGGAGCGGGATCTAGATGCAGAATGTTGCTCGCTGCGCCGGTGCGTGGCAGTGGGAGAGTCCTGGGATGCGCCTTCTTGCTCGGTGGTGGTTTTGGCTTGTACCAGACCGTCAAGCTCACGCTTCAGCGTCACCTTGCAGAGGAAGAATCAAAGGTATTTGGATAATAGTGCTGTGCGTTGTTTGTAGGGTTGTTTGCTCACCGTGGTTTTTATGAACTTGTTTTGAATAGGCACCTGAGCTGGGGACAGATCTGAAGTTGACCCTGTATCAGTATAAGACCTGTCCGTTTTGCAGCAAGGTGCGAGCTTTTCTGGATTATCATGGTTTGCCATATGAAATTGTGGAGGTCAATCCCGTTATGCGACAGGAGATCAAGTGGTCCACTTACAGAAAAGTTCCCATCCTGATGGTGAACGGGACGGTGGTATGTAGTGATTCGCTTCTTTCTGATGATGGTCGATCATGTTGCTTCAGCTCATCAAGTCCCTCTTTTTGTTTATATCAAAACAGCAACTCAATGATTCCTCTGTAATAATTAGTATTTTGAAGACGTACCTGGCCAGCAGGTGAGTATCTTCTGCTTTATATGTAAGCTCATGTTCATGAAGTGGTTTTAATGACTTTATTTGTAGCATAAGCATTTGGTAAGTTTGTGTATTACAGTTATTTAGAGAAGCCTTTGTTAACACTTTAGCAGAAAGACAAAGTCTCACTATTAATTAGTTTCCTATTAGCATGCCTGCTGTTTATTAGTGCAAATTTTCTACTGACCAAATAAATATAAATGCAAATTTTATTTGTTTGTTCACTGCTTCTTTTAGGGAAAAAACGATATCTGAGATTCTCACTTTTTATCCTGAGATGAAGGCAAAAAATGACAGTGGTAAAGACGTGTTAGAGTTTGGGAATAAGTACTGGGTCATGGTGCGAGACGCAGATGCCGATCGTCTATATCCTGGAAAAGACACCAGAAAGTAAAGCAAATCAGTTATGTCTGAAAGTGATTTCTCCATTATCCTTTTTAAGTGAATTTACAGAGTCAAACATAATTATTGTATTCATTTTTGTTTTGCCCAGAGAGGAGATTAAATGGCGTAAATGGACAGATGAGCGGCTGGTTCACCTAATTTCCCCAAATGTTTACCGCACACCGACTGAAGCCCTTGCATCCTTTGACTACATAGTGCGAGAAGGCAAATTTGGCTCATTCGAGGGATTTTTTGCTAAGTATTTTGGAGCTGCTGCCATGTGGATCATTTCAAAGAGATTGAAAAACAGGTATGTTTTTAAACCTTTTAAATAATACATAATAAAGATATTTACAGAAGTGTTTTGATAATAAAGTTTAACCTCGTAATACTACACAGACACCATCTGCAAGATGATGTGAGACAGGATCTCTACAAGGCCGTCGATGATTGGGTGGCAGCTATTGGAAAAAACAAGAAATTCATGGGAGGCGATCAACCCAACCTTGCAGATCTGGTATATGTTGTTCCTTAAGTCTGAAATGCATAAATAAACTACCTTTGTAAGGTTTTTTATGTTGAAAGAAGTCTCTTTTGGTCACAAAGGCTTCATCTGTTTGACCTAAAATACAGTTTTAAAAAAAAAAGTAATATTTTAAAAATATTATTACAATGTACATTTTTTTATTTTTTACTTTAATATATTTCAAAACGTAATTTATAAAAGCTATTTATTCAGCACCCAATGTTAAAAAGGTTGTACTGCCTAATATTTTTATGACCATAAATAAAGTTTAAAGAACAGCATTTATTTAAAATAGAAGTGTTTGGTGACATCATAAAAGTCTTTACTGTCACTTTTGGTCAATTTAATGCACACTTGCTAAATAAAAGCATTAATTTCTTCTTTCTTTCTTTTTTTTTTTGCATGGTAGTGTTTATTTTTCTTAGTTCACACAGAGTTGAGTTGAGGCATATAAATTGGATTATTTATGATTCTTTATTTCTAGCATGTTAAATGATCTGTGATATGGTTAGAAATACACACTTACACCGTGTGTTTTCAACACAGGCCGTGTTTGGTGTTCTGAGGGTTATGGAGGGCCTTCACGCGTTTGATGATATGATGGAGCATACCAAGGTGAAGAACTGGTACCGACGCATGCAGAAGGCCACACAACGAGAGTCATAAAATCAAAGCTTCTGCTATCGCTGCACCAACTTGAAGCACTTGATTCCACAGCACAACTTAAAAACACAGGCTTGATGCCATCTAATGGTAGTCTGCTGGTTTTGCAAATCTTAAAAGACTAATTATTGTCCAGTCATTAAATTGGAATCCGTTCATCCTTTGCTCAGACTGTAATCACAAAGCTAAGAAGGAAATTTGAAGATAAAAAAAAAAACATGAAATGCTGCCACCCAACCTATAATAATTTTTGCAACTTTGCAGCAAAGTGCAACCTTAAGCAAATGCTATTTAAAGTAAAACCACCTCATATAATCTATAGATATTGTGAATGGGTTTTAGAGGGATTGTTTTGTTTTTCCATCTCTGTGAACTAGTTTGAAGCTTGGTAACAGACAAATTTATAATCTGGTAATTAAGTCATTCTTTTCAGCAAGTGACGGTTAATTTCTTTACATAAGTTACTCTTTCTTGTTCTTTTGAGAATCTGTTTTGTTCCTTTTGTAATACTGAAGTGCTGCCGCTCTCATCATGGGGTACCTTACCTAAGCAGAAGAGCTCAGCCCTGATAGATCACTGTAGATGCTTATGTCTACCTCAGTTTGCATTAATGTTCTGTTTAAAAATGTCCAATCTGAGGTTGCAGTGACTTTAAAAATCTGTGGTTTACCGAATGTTCATATTAATGCGTTTCAGCCTTGGGTTTTCGAGGGGTTTCACTTAAAATGTGATCTTACTGAGTAATGGTTTAAATGTGAAAGTGGCTTTGGACATTTTTGGAGTGTCCAGTTAACCAAGAACCTTGCATCATTTTGATTCAACAAAAGTGATGCATTTTTGTCAATGAAGTCAAGTAAAAATCTCAAACAGATGGTTGTCAGCTGTTATGTCATGTTTTTTCGCATGCTAGGTAAGACTGTCCTACAAAGTAAAATATACACTAATTCACTAGTTTATTCTAATGTCACCACAACAGATAAAACGGCAATTTATGTATGAGAACATTTCACGGACAACGGCTAGAAAGGGAGGCGTATAGCAACGCGTCGTTGGCATAGAAACCTAATCAGCTTCAGTTCATTGGGCGTTAAACACACTTCTCAAATCTTCATCGCTGAAGTTTCGAACCAGCCAATCAGAAGCAAGAAAGAATGTAGAAGGCGGGATTTAGAGCGTCAGACGCGTCTCCGATTGGCGGCTATTGTTGTATGTGCGAAAGTCTACCGGGTACTGCAAACAACATCACACAGGGGACGCAACGTTGCATACTTGTTTTAAGGTTAGTATTCATATCGTATTTAAGTACATACGTATGTTTTTACCGATCATGATTATTTAACTGGTCGTATAAATATGTAGTGTATACACTGAGAAAAGATTAGTAGCACAAACATACAAACACTGCGAACTAATAGTCTTTTTGTTTAAAGAAATATGAAAGTATGATTAATAATAACACTTCTGTTTAACTTTTCTTCCATGTTTAATGATACATCTCTGGTGGAATTTGTCTTATTCTTAGGACAAATAACGATAAAGGGATGAAAACAAGGTCCTCCTCTCCGCCCGTTCATGTTCATGTCCCAGACTCAGCATCTGTGCATGTCCACCTAAAGAAGAGTCCACAGAAAAGTCAGGTCAGATGCCTCGAGCCATTCCGATTTAAATCGGGGTCATTTGATTTACTGAGTTGTTAAAATCACTCATCACAACTCTTGTCCAACAGGGGAAAGTGGGCAACTTACGGTCCACTGCCAATGTAAAGGTCCGAGCTCCCTGGGTTCCTCCTGGAAAGGCTTCAAGACGAAGGGAATACAAATGGGAGGTTTGTTAAGTCCTATTCTACCTTATTGTTCAGCACAAATCTTCTATAATAAGTTACGTTTTTAAAAAATTATGAATGTGCTTTAATAAAAATTTCCATCAGGGGGCTTCGCGCTGCTTAGAGATCACCCCAGGACGGGCCCCCGACACTTCTTCACCTCCTCTGCGGCTCACTGACCTGTCCAGCGAAGAGGATGATGCGAGAGGAGTTATCTGCAAATATGAGAGAAAAATTGAAAGTCTAATGTCAGAGGTTGACTGTATGAAAAGTGAGGTATGGATGGTACATAATCATGACTGTAAGATAGATTAACAGTTCGTCGTGCTGACACTGTGGATTTGAATGGCTATATCTTCACAGGTAAGGCTAAGGCAGGCAGAGGACCACTTAAAGCACAAGTCACAGCAGTTGAGCGCCTGTCGACGTTTGATTGATCGGCATGAGGAAAGACTTGAAGAAGCCAGCAAGGACTTGAGGAGGTCAAAGCGTGAGAATGCTGATCTGCATAGCAATGTGGATGGGACGCAGGCTGAATCCGGACATATGATGTACAGTTCTTTCTGACACATTAGATTCTTTTTAGGGTTGCTGTGATCAAATGCTTAAAATGTGTGAATTATGTGGATAGATCAGAAACAGGACCTCCACACCAGGAGATAGAAACTTTGCTGAGGAAGCTGGTGGAAGCTGAGATAGATGGCCAGGCTGTAGCCAAACAAGGGACAACGTTAAGGGAAACAGTGGGCAAACTTAAGAAGGTAAGAAGGTTGACAGTCTCCAAACTTTGCAGTTACCTCTGAAATGGTTTCTCTTGAATAATAATAAAAAAAAATCCACTTTGTGCATTCAGGACAAAAAACAGTCAAAGACGCACTCTGATCAGTTGGGTCGTCAACATGAGCTACTAGAGCAAAAGATGGACACGTTTGTGGAGACAAACCGCACTCTCAGACGGCTTTTGAGGGAACAGCATGGACGGGAGGTACAAAGATTTCCTAGCTTTCATATTTAGGCTGGTGTATTGTGTATACGCACTTTTTTGAAACAAAACGCGTCTGTTTTGTCTGTCCTTTTCACCACAGACAGATTCACTGAGGTTGTTCGACGAGAGGGAGATGCTAATGAGAAAACTTGCAGAATCTGAGGCTGAGAAAAGGGTTTGTAAACTAACTCCAACATTTATTTGCTATCTCTTTATAAATATTTATGTATATGTGAGAAAGATGTGAGCTTGATTCAAATACATTTCATTCAAAAAGAATGTGTTAAATTGATCTAAAGTGACAGTGAATTATTTTTTAACTTTTTATTCATCACTGAATCCCAATTATTTTTCCAGGGTTTCTAGAAGAACAATAAGCAGCACAACTAATTTCAACATATAATAAATAAAACATTTTGTCATGGACCAAATCAGCATATTAGAATAATTTCTGAAGAATCATGTGACACTGAAAACTGGAGTAATGGCTGCTGAAAATTCAGCTTTTCCATCACAAGAAAATTACTTTTTAGAATACATAAATATATATATATATATATATAATATGTGTGTGTTAATTTCAGCATTTATTAATGCATTATTAAAATCACAAGTTTTGTTTGTTAACATTAGTTAATGCACCATGAACTAACATAAATGAACAATGAAAAACTGTATTTTTATTAACTAACTATAACAAAGATTAATAAAGAGCGTAATAAATGTAGTGTTCATTGTTTGTTCATGTTAATTTATATATTAACCAATGTTCACAAATGACACCTTTTTGTTTCTCTTCTAGAAACTTGAGACTAAACTCAACAACAGGGACAGAGAGGCCAATCATATGGCTGAGAATTTGGAAAATGAAAAGGTAATGATGATATCATTACCTCACCTATTTTTTTTTTTTATTACTTTGTATAAAACTCTTCTATGTAATGTTTTATTGCCTCTAAATACTTGCATATAGTAAATTTGCATCAGATTAGCTCCAGTGTAGTAGGACATGTTTTTAAGAATGTGTTTTGTGATTGATAACAGGACCATCTGAGGACTGCAGGAGAGCTGTCAAAGGTTCTTGAATCCACCCGCAGTCGCTTGCAGAATCAGCTGCACAAGAAAGAAGCTGAAAATAACAGGCTGGAGTCTCAGATTCAAGTAAGCCTACTTTTACCTTAGTCATGGTTTTTATTGATACGAAGTGGTACATCATGTAAGTCCGTACTGTGGCACAGAGGCTGGAAGAGACACTGCAGCATCAGCAGGAGGAGGTGCAAGGCCTGCTGGAGCAGATGAGAGAGCTAAAGCAGGATTGTGAAGGAGACAGAGACGTCCGCAAACAAGTCTTGGAGGACCAGAGGAAACAGGCTGAACAAAGCGTGAATACAGCTGCACAGCTCTCTGCACAACTCCTCGACAAGGTACTGGAAAGAAGATCAATATATGAACTGTACTAATACCTTAATGGTTTAGAAAGTGCTACTTGATTAAATAATTCTCAAAATTACCTTTATTTTATTATGGCACTGCTGGCTTGTGTGTTCACTTGACTGGAGTCAGTCTCACATTTTACAGTTTGTTTGAAAGACTTGATTGTTATGCAGTTGGCTAGTATGAGCCATGCAGTGCAAACTCTGACTGCTGTGTTTGTGTCTTCTCCTCAGGAGGCTCAGTTAGCAGAGGCTCTCTCCACTGCTGAGGAGCTTCGGCAGCGCTACTCCAAACAGAATAGAGAGAAAAGCCAGCTGGAGTTGGAGATCACCACCTTAAATAAGTCAGTGACTCACTTGTTCTAAGCCTAGTCTTCACGTTCATTATTTATCATTTTTAGTCTGAATTATGGATTATGTTCTAAGTAATTTATGATGCTTGAGCCTATACATCAGTGAGATCTGAGTTTTTGAAATTCTCTTTCAATTTAATTGTAAATCAATTCCTTTGTTAAAAAAAGAAAAAAGTAAAAAAACAACAACAGGTCTGTGTTACTGGGTGAATCTCACAAACCCTGCTAAAACAAAGTCCCAGTCAGGTTTTCTTTCAGAATCACAGATTTTTATTTTGCATAAAGTAAATAAAACCTGCATTTCTGACCTGATCTGATTTCCATTGTTTTGTGGTAAATACGTTTTTCTACCCATTTCTCGTTACCACTATAATCATTTTACTTAATCTGCTTTATATGTATTATTTGTATTGTCTTTATCTTTACCTCATTAATTTTCTTATTACCATAATAAATTACTTTATACCATATATAAAATGTATTTTTACCATATTGCATTAAAATGCATTCAGACAATTATCTTTTAAGATGATCATTCTTATTAGAATTTAAAATAACTGTATAAGGTAATTTGTTCCTCTGATAGTAAAGCTAAATGTTCAGCAGCCATCGCTCCATTCTTTAGTGTCACATAATCCTTCAGAAATGTAGATTTTTGTGCTCATGAAACATTATAGATGTTTTTATCTTAAATTTATCTTATTTTCTTTGCAGCCGGCTCATTGAGTTGAGTGAAGAGATGCGCAGTTATGAGGAGAAGTCCTGCGCAGAAAGAGAGGGGCTTCTGGGCCGTCTACACTCCCTTACCTCAGAGAACACGGCTACCAAACTGGAAAACCAGAGACTCAAGGCAAGAAATCGAATAAAATCTGGATCTAGACTTTTCTTGTTCATCCAAAAGCATTTCAGCTCTGATTTTGTGCATTATCTTGCATGTCTCCTCATTTAGAGCACTCTGTCAGCCACAGAGGACAGGCTGTCTTTGTCTCAGACAGAGGTGCAGCAGCTGAAGATTTCTCTCAGAGACTTTGAGAGTCTGGTTGAGGGCTACAAGAGTCAGGTGCTTTTAACAAACCTCATTACAGTCCATCTTCACTGAATCCTAGTACGCTAACCCTTTGTAATTCTTGCAGTTGCAAAAGTCACGTTTGGGGTCAGAGGAGTACACTTTGAGGCTGGAGATGGTGGAGAGGGAAGCACAGAGCGACCGAGAGGAGATGGAAAGAGAGGTGGAACAGAGCCGCAAACAACTCCATGCTCGGCTGAAGGAAATGGAGATGCTGCGTGAAGCTCTGAAGCGCTTGGAGAACGAGCTCAGGGAGGCCAGAGAGAACAAGCACATCCAGGACAGGAAAAACACAGAGCAGAACAGCACTCTGTCTGAGCTCAGAGTCAAGGTGATCACTCATGTTTCACCACAAATATTAAAGTGGAATCAGAAGGGATTTTACTTTACATCATGTAGTTTCTTGTTTGTATGCAGATGGAGCAGCAGAGTTGTAAAATAGAGAATCTCCAGGAGAAGAACTTATTTCTACTTGAAGAAAACATGCAGATGAAACGCTCCATGGAAGGCACTGAAAGGTCTCCTTCACATCTGCTAAATAATAGAATATAATATTTAAAAGACCTCATAAAATCAAAATTATTAAGGTGTCTGCATAATTTTTGGTTTGACTATACTTATTCAATTCTCCAACAGTATTTCATGTCACATTTCTGTATCATTCTCACACAGGAAGATGGAGGAAGTGAGCACTCAGAACAGGGATCTGCTTCAGGTTGTTGCTAAGCGAGAAGAGACCATCCACAACTCACAGCTGCGTCTGGAGGAGAGGAGCCGGGAGTGCGAATCCCTCTACAGACAGCTGGAGCAGGCCAGGGAGGAGGCGCAGAGACAGGTCACAGTCCACAGCTATTTCTTTTTGATGCTACAGATGTTGAACCTGTGTGAGGTTATTGTATACATGAGTCTTTGTTCACAGGTGGACCAGAGGCTGGAGCGCGTGCTGTCCAAAGAGCGCTCAGCTCAGTCTAAAATGCTGGATTTGGAGAGTCAGCTGAGCCTTGCTAAAAATGAGCTGGGTCAGCTGCGCCGCAGCAAAGAGGATGTAAGTGTTCGCTGGCACACTGTGAGCTCTGAAACTTTCCATTGCACAATACTTAAGCTCCACAAAACCAAAAATGATTATACTGTAAAATTCTCTGTGAATAGTAAATCATTTTGAGCTGTGGTTCAGTTTTGCTAAAAAAAAAATGTAGTGTTCCTGCAGGGACATGGAATTGGAAAAAAATAAAAAACATTTAATTTTAATGCTTTTTGCATAATGAAACTTTGCTTTTATTTAGAAAATGTTTCCATTTTCTTGCAAGAGTTTTGAGTTCCCCTGAGAAACTGAGTGAATGCAAAGCTGGTGATAGACATGAAATTAAGTTGGAGGAGGAAAAATTCAAATACATTTGTAGAGAAAGCAAAAGCATTGAAATATATTTTCCCTCTTAATTTTTTTCCATCACCATGTCTCTTTAGAAACATATAACAAGTCTATAAGGCAAGATTTGAGTTACTTGTTTTTTTTAATTGTATTTCACTTTGGAAAATCATGTGTAGTTAAAAATTCTAAAATATTTAAGCTGCTAGATATCAATCTGTAAACAAGCAAATGCCAATGTAATGCTTTATTATAGAGGGAAAGGTCACCAATGAGCGTAATTACAAAATTGTGATATACAGATGGTAATTCAACCCCATCAATGTCTACAAAACTCTAAAAATCATTATCCAGTAAACATGAACCACTTGAATGGTCATTAAAAGTCAAAAACAGGCGAGCTGGTGATTTGTGGGATGCTTTGCTTTGTTTTAATCTGCCATTCTCCTTTGACAAATAATCATATGCACTTGCATTAGGACCTTTTAGAAACAGTTTGGGTTCTTTTTTCAGATGGAGAAGCGATTTCAGTGCAAACTTCAGGACATGAAGAACCAGCTGGAGCAAGTGAACAGCGCCAACCGCAGCCTGCAGAACTACGTCCACTACCTTAAAGCTTCATACACCAATGTGTTTGGAGACTCTGCTTTAACAAGCTCGCTAAATCCCCACGTCTAAACACTGACCACGAATGAGCTATTTCTTTATTTAATGCAATTGTTCTTAGACATTAAATGACCTTAATGGATTTCTTCCGATGATCTTTTAATAAAAGTGCAAAACAAAATCTCTAATGTACACGTTTCTTTATTTAAATCACAATGAATTAACGGTCACAATATTCCTCAAAAATATATATAAAAACACAAACTGCTTTCACATGACAGTACAACCGTTCCCACTATGACTAATCTGGGATTAATCACTGTCACTTTCTCCCTCACTGTCTGCTTCTTTAACGTCCATGCTGAACTTGTATTCCTGGTCGCAGCCCATGTAGGCATCGCTCATGAAGTACAGCGTGTAGTTGTGCACCCCGACAACAGGTGCCACAAAGTCAAGTTTCACCTGAGGGATGAAAACAAAGCCCATGTCATTAACTTCTCACAAGAATCGTTTTTTTTAATACTACACAGGAATAATGCATTACTGCCTTGGGCATCAAACAGGACTGACCTTGGCCTTCTGCTGAAGAGTTAGTCTCTTGATTGAGATGAGACTGTTCGATTTGGGGTCTCCAATAACAACCCACCACCCTTCTTCACGTTTCTGCACAAAACAAACAAAATGTAATGCTGCATTTCTATAAAATAGAATAAATCTCTTTTAACCTGAGCTTGTTTAGCAAAGACAGATTGCATTGAGTAATAATATAGAAGGGGACCTTGTAAATGTTGTTGTAAATATAGGGTTTGTCAATAGAAACTCACCTGGGGGAACAGAGGAGCAATGACAGGACCTGTAACTTCCTCTTCTCGCTCCAGCTGCACTTGGACAACCACTGGACTTCCACTGTGAGCACAAGATGATCAATTAATACCATCAGCAAAGTGATTTAAACATTTTAAACTGAAGCCTTCTACATTTTGATTTCAGTTCGTACCTCTTGATGTTGTCTTTTTCAGCCACTTCATATGACAGCTCAATGTTGGGATAGCGGTTACAGAATCGTGCCACATCTGCCATTTGTACATCTGTAAGCTGCAGAAGACCAGTGCGGTCCTCGTCTTCCATCTCCATGATGTCGAAGATGCTCTCCACACCCTATACATGTCAACAGAACAGAGATGAGACGGAGCCAAAAGATGATGTTCAGCGTTTAGATGACCCATTCAGACCCGGATCTCACCTTGTCTGTGCAGCGCTTGATGTGTTCAGAAGTGAAGTGGGGAAGCTGTTTGAGGTACGAGTCTTTGGACCACATGGCTTGTGTGACCATCTGAGCCAGCTCCATCGCAGCCAGCGCCGGACTCAACCAGCCGTTACTGGAGAGCACATCCACACACGCCTGGATCAGCCGCACAGCCTGAAAACACGGGCAAGACAAGAAAGACTGAGGAAACATTTCATTTGAAAATTAAGATTATTAATATAGAAGAAGAAAAAAAAAAAAGCAAGTTTCAAGTTTGTTCAGAGCAACCATGTTTCATGAACATTATGAAATGAAATTATGTTTTGAAGGCAAAGAGGTCAATATTTTTTATCTGTCAGTGTTCTAACAATTTTGGCCACCACTGTACATACAAAAAAGAAAAAAAAAAGATCTTTAATAACGAAATCATTTTTATGCACTGGGGCCACTAAAAATGCTTTTTGTTGTGCTGCAAACAAGGTTCACTATGTGCTCAAAGTGCTTCCCCTTACCTTGCTGAGGATTTCCTCAGTGTCTGACTGGAGCTCAGCACTCAGCTGCATGCGGGACAGATGAGCCTGGAGCAGCAGGTTGGTCTTCACATGAGGGTCGTTGAACTTGGGGTTGTTCAGTTTGTGAGGAACTTTCTGAGCCAGCTGAAAAAGTCAGAGTTGTTTTTTTAATACAGAGAGCTCTGGTGCAGTCTTCTCGTCAAGAGATAATATTATACCAAGTCAAATGAAGGAGAGCGTTTTTACTTACCTGCCGCAGCAGGGTGTCTTCATGGTGCCTGATGGGAATGTTTTTATACTCTGCAGCATTGGAGATGATCTCGATGAGACCACGGACCTTTGTCTTGGCGTTCAGGGACATACTAAAAAGCTCTGGAGAGAGGGCACAGACAACAGTTACACCAAATGAGATGATGCTTAGTGATTGTGTCCTATGTTGGCATGAAATGGAAATTTACTGATGGATAAAACGATAGAACTAAGTGTCCACCCTACATCCTTTCTCAATATTTCATTGCACTCGTATGCATATCACAATAAAGGAGACCTAATATATCGCTACTTGTTTGAACCTGACTTTAATGACTTCAAAAGTCCTCACCAATGGTGGTGTAGTTTATGTAGTAATAGGCTGCGATCATGCCCAGATTCAGAGGTGCCACATCCATCTCATCCTCGATGCTGATGCACTTGGACTGCTCCAGGTCTTGCAAGGTGTTTTCCACCAGCTCAGACAGATGATCTGACAGGTGGCGATGGGACATGCCTGTAAAAAGAAGAGATTTTAGTCTCTGATGCATTAAATAAATGCTACAATTGCTTGACTATTTTCACATGCATTCCTGTTGCAACAAATTGTACATTTTGTAGCACTGAGTCTAGATATTGAATGTCGAACCATTTGCCCTGCTGTGGGGAAAATTGTGGGTATTTGAAGGATTGTGGTTCATTACCCTGCAGGTTGTAGTAGTTGGGGTTTTGTGTCATGCGGCGATACAGGAACGTCCATGTCAGGTAGTCTACAGCATCCTGTTTGTTCTCCACGGTCTTGGTGACGATCTCGGCATTGAAATGGTCGTGAAGACAGTGGTCCAGGTGAGACTCTACAGGCAGAGGCTCGTAGAGGAACTTCTTGAAGAAGTCCTAAAGAACAAGGTGTTTAAAGTTTTGAAGAGGGAACCAACAATGGTGATATTAAGTCAAGAAAATGTGTAGATAAAAGTAAGCTTTACCTTTTTGGACCCTTGACACATGATGACACAGCGACCCTCGTCATCCTGGAGAGGACGGTTAGCCTTTCCTACCATCTGGAGCACATCATAGATTGGGTAGTCCACATATCTAATTGGAAAAAAAACAAAACATTGAGCAATACACACACAAATGGTAAAAACTGGTGATGACGTCAATCAATTGAGCCCATTAAGGATGAGAAAATACTTACGCATGTATTTTTCCATTATAGTACTGCGTGTCCATGACAATCACCAGGTGGGAAGAAATGTTTGTGCCCCAGCAGAGAGAGCGAGATGCCACCATCACCTGAATGGCACCTGGCATGAGAAAGCAGAAGGGGGCAACACTTTTTAGCACAAACACATCTTAATCAAAAGTTAAATTAACGTCATAATTAATTCAAAAGTTACAAATGATATCAGCATTCCTGGGTCCTTTCAAACTTGGTGTAATGTAAGCTTTTTAACTAAAACCATATTTTACGTGATTAATAACTTATTAACGAGTGAATGAGGAAACATTTTACATTTTTAATGTTTTGTTTTTACCATGTTATTACACCATCTAGCCCATTATAAACTTTCAAATTTCAAATTATACATAAACTACAGCAAAAATTATTTTTATCAATATTCATTATATTTTTTTAATATGTAATTCATGTCACTATATGAAATTAAGAACAAATAATCTGAATTACCAGTAACTCCATTGATTACAATTTCTTTGAACGTGTAACAACCCAAATTTATGAAACCTAATATGTGACCCTGGACCACAAAACAAGTCATAAGTAGCACAGGTATATTTGTAGCAATAGCCAACAATACATAGTATGGGTCAAAATTCTGGATTTTGCTTTTAAGCCAGAAATCATTAGGATAATGTTCCGTGGAGATATTTTGAAAATTTCCTACTGTAAATATATCAAAGCTTAATTTTTGATCAGTAATATGAATTATTAGGAACTTAAATTTTGATATATTTTGATTTTTTCTTTTTTTTTTTTTACATATATTCCTTTTCTAACAAAACAACAACAGCATTACTCTGGAAGGTGTTCAGATAAATTATGCTCATTTTACAAAACTTTAGGTTTTATGTGTCTTACCAGAGGTGAAGAGATGCTCCACAATCCTGCGCTCTGTAGGTGAAAGGCCCTCGTGAAGGTACCCCACCCCATTAGAGAGGGTCTCCTTCAGTGTAACATCAGAGAGATTCTCCATGAATGGAGCCAGGTCCTTCTCAGTTGAGTGCAGGAACCTGCAAAGATAAAAATAAGGATAGAGGTCAGATGCCTAATGTCACTCAGTATAAAAATCTAGTGTATAATATATGTGATGCAGATCTCCAAGCACCTTTGTGGGACTACGTCTGCAGCACAGAAGGTGAGGATATCAATAGCAGTGAGACGAGTCTGACGTCTTGATGGCACAAACACCAGCACTGGCTTGGATGGGGAATGTTTCATGATGGCGTGATACACTGGTTTGGCCATTGACAGCAGACGAGTCTGTGTGTGACTCACGTTGAAGCCCTGAAGAGAGGAAAAAGCAGTGAGGAGGATTAAAAAACTTGACCAAATGTAACATCAGGATTGTGCCTAAACATGAAATTAAGTTACAAAGAGCTTCAGACCAACCTGAATGTGAAGCTCAAGAGGAACCGGCCTGACATTGGGGTGGAAGTTGAAGGTGGCCGTAGTGCTGCAACCAAGCCAGTGGGCCACATCTTTAGCATTGGACAGAGAGGAGCTGAGGGCCACGATACGGATGGGCCGCTCGATCTGAGAGGAGATGTACCTCATCCTGGAGCAAATCACCTCCAACACAGGCTACAAGAGACAGAAAATTAGAAAAAAACCACAACAAATGATCTCTGGCGATTTAACAGCTAATTATTATTATTTTTTTACAAACCAGAATAAACACTTACTCCATTGTCACCTCCAATGAGATGAATCTCATCTACAATGAAGAGACTAACGTTCTGCACGTTCTTCCTCTGTTTCCAGCGGCGAGACAGGATATCCCACTTGTCTGGGGTACTGACGATGATGTCACCTTTACCCAGCAGTTTGAGGTCAGTACTCGTCTCACCGGTGAGCAGGACAACCTTCTTATTCAAAGTATCCTGAAACTTCTGGTGCCAGTCAATAAACACCTGCACAAAAAATAATGTCTCAATCACAACATTTAACTCCTAATTTCACAGAATTTCTGGAAGTTTACATGAACGCTTACATCAAGACATTTTCCATAAAGGAAGATATGGACATACCTGTTCGGCCAGAGCCTCCATGGGTGTGATGTAAACACAGCGGCCCTCTGCGTTGTGTAGGAGCATCCTAAGAATGGCAAACTCGGCACATATGGTCTTCCCGCTGCCGGTGGGGGCGCCAACAAAGACATTATCATCGCTGTTGTACACCGCATTGAACACTGAGGAAAACAAAAACGGTTCATTTAAAGTCAAATTAAAGTCTCAGTCCAATATACAGTGTGTTGTGAATGGTCTATAAAGGCAGGCACCTTGAGTCTGGATTGGGTTGAAAAAGGGAAAGTTCTGGTAGAGGCTCTCGAAAGCTGCATTTCTCAGAGCAGACACGGGCAATGGCTGCAGGTCCAGCAGCTCAGTTGGGGGAGGATACTTCTCAGGAAGGATCAGGTGACGGAATGAAACAGGAAGTTGAGTCTCACATGCTTGAAAGAAAGAGAGAGAAAAAAAAATCTTCAGACTTCTTTAATACCGCTAAAGACTGGTCACTATATCATTAGTATATACTAAATTAGTACTTAAAATATTTAATATGGTTTAGTAATACATCCTGCAGTATTAAGTTATAAACTTACACAGCCAACGGTCTGAAGCTATGCGAATGAAGTACTGTGGTGGCAGTGGCTCAAACACGGGCACAAAGAACGTCACAAGATGCTCATCCTGAGCGTACTTGGCCTTCAGGAGGAAGTATTCATGATGAAGAACGACCTCACTGTCCACATCCTCCACTAAGATCCAGAAGGCCTCGGATGAGCCATGTATCTGATAGAAGCAGATGTGTAGTTGCTAGTTCAATGTCAAATTTGCTAATTTTTTAAAATGTTGTATGGAAAAAGTTAAAAATAAAAAAATATTAATTTATTTGTAATTATTTATTCTTGTAATAGTAAAACCCATCATTATTACCACCATTTGTTCTTATATAAGACTGACCTTGTCATCCCACTGGAAGTCTGGTGTGATGGTGAGCTCCACTTTCAGAGTGGAGCGTGTGATGGGCTGCAGATGAACTGCCAGGTCCAGTTTTGGAAACTGATGAACGTACTTATGAATGGTCTTCCCCATCTTTGGCATGCGGATCAACTCACCTGAAAGAGTGATCATGAAACAATTACATCTAATGCCACTTTTACGGACACAATGCTTGACTAGCACAATGTATTCATATCCACTACTCACCAATTTCATTGTGGTTCAGATCATAGAGGCGCTCGAATGGGAAGTTCTTCTTCTCAATCTTTTTGATAACCTCCTCTGGAAGCTTACGGAACTGACGCAAAGGAGACATCGACTGCCACCTTAAAGAAAAAAGCCAACAGCATGAACATCACATTGGATAATAAATAATACATTGTACAAGCGGCAAAAACCATGACCACATACATCCTTTTGTCAATCATCTTGCAAAGGTTCAAAGTCTTGTCGGTGAGTTGGGCCCAGCCTCTGCTCAGGACAATCTCAAAGATGGCCCTCATCAATCTGCCAGCGCTCTGTAGAATCAAACAGAACATGAATACAGAAAATCTATGCTTATTCTGTAACTTTGAAGAGATTCAATTGAAGGTTGCTCAATTAGGGCTTTACATAAGGATGATGTCACTAACCTGCGTCACATAGACCATGTCAGCCATGAGAGCAAAGCCCTCCAGTTTGAGCTGAGAGATATATGCCTGCAGCAGCACATTAATCTGAGAAACAGATATAACACTCAATTTAAGAAAGACAATCATAAGACTGCATATCTGTATTTGACACTCTATACTCTAAAATGCATTTACCTTTGCACTGGGCTCTTCAATGCTTTCCTTCACTGGAATTGGGACTCTCTCAAGTAGTTTCTGAAGCTCCAGTTTCTCTTCCTGTCAATCAGAACATTATAACTATGTAACTTAAATTCTGACAGCCGTTTTATTCCAATGTTTCAGCTGGTTTAATTATATAAGGCACATACCTCTCTGACTGTGATGTTTCTGAACTCGGAGGAGAGCGAGAACACCCTGAAGAGCTCGATCTCACTCAGTGTAGGCTTCAGCAGCTGGTTGTAAGTCATTATGGACTCGTGGGTGATGTAGAAATGACTGGCAATGCGGCCCAGGTCAGTCACCTACATCAGAACAAATTAAATATCATTTAAACAACATCTGTTGCTGTCATTTAAAAGTTAATCGATGTGTTCAGGCAGCCGTGCTAAAATCCATTACACCGGGTTGGGTATTTCAAGCTGGTACAATCTCAGAATTGATTGTGCATATAAATAATCTAGACATTCCAAGAGCTGCTTAAAAAGGTAGGTTAATATGACAAACTGTATGTACCTGAAAGCTGCCAGATCTCTTGTCATATTTAACTAAGTTGTTCTTCTCCAAGACAGTGGCTGCTGTGTGCACTAGGTCCATCCTGCGTCGCTCCAGCAGGGGGTCAATGCTGCGGTCGTCATGGGAGACGCCATATAGAGTGGGGTTCCGCAACAGCCGAACATAAAGGTATGTGTAACCCAGCCAATTTACAGCATCCTGAAAACAGTAACAAACAGAGCAACAGATGCTTACAGAGGAATACTAATAATAGGCATGTGCATTTTTTCAATATGCTTAAATGACAATATAAAAGCTACTTTTTGGATTTTAAAAACAAATGTGTAAAACTAAATAACTACATTTATAAACAACTAAAATTTGTTTAGTGCTGTCAAGCAATTAATTGCGATAAATCTCATCCAAAATAACATTTGTTTACATAAGGTGTATTGTGCATATTATGTATATATAATTACACGCACATATTTTGAAAATATTTATATTCATATAATTTATAAAATGTATTTTATAAATTATATGCAAGTTTGTAAACATTTAATTTACAAACTTAATATTTTTCTTAAATACATTTATGCATGTGTGTGTATTTATATATACACAAAAATACACCGAATATAAACATTACGTAAACAAAAACTTATTTTGGATGCACATTTGACAGCACTAAAAATCATAATATAAAAGTTATGTGCAATTTTGAAGAAATTAAATGGTCTTTTTCACATTTAATATAAATTTCACAATATAATAAAATATTTTAGAAACATGTCCCTCACATCACTAAGCTTTTTAACCTAAACTTGCAAACATTCATAATGGTTTACCAATAAAAATATTAAAGCTAAAAAACTAAAAAATAGCTCACAAATGCATTTAAACCTCACCTTGGCATTCTGCACATTGCCCAACACCACCTCTGCATTGAGCATGTCGGGTAGTTTGGCCACCATCTGGCTCTCGATGGGCAGCTGCTGATTGAGCAGGGACAGGTAATACTGTAGCTCTCCATGAGAAGTGATCAGAATACCCTCTCCCTTAGAGTCATACTGCGGCCTTCCAGCACGACCCAGCATCTGCATCACAAAGGTTGAGTGGGAGTCATTACTTGTGGTCCATTTAACTCACAGTACAAAATGTGTGTAGAAATACTACTGACCTGTAGGATATCCAGGGCTCCCAGCTCTGTCCATCTGCCTTTCTCTGGGCTGTACACCTGTGTGCCTTTGATGATGACAGTGTGCGCTGGCAGATTCACACCCCAGGCCAGAGTGGCTGTAGACACCAACACCTACAAAACACACATTCACTGCTCAATGCTCTCTGTTTCTGAACAAGAAATAATCAAAAATGTTCTTGACTTTGCTGAATGCTACAAACTAACCTGAATGTGACGGTCAGCAAACAGATCCTCTACCAATGTTCTGTCCACTCTGGTCATTCCAGCATGGTGAATAGCAAAACCATATGGCAATAGATCCTTTAGCTCCAGGTTCTGTCAACAAAGAAACGGCCAACAAAATCAGTATAAAATAAATGTGTGTCCAGACTGTGAAGCTAATGACTTTTAATAGTACAAATAGCAGAAATGAGGAATCTTTGAAACTGGCTTGAAATTATTGCCAGACTATAATAGTTTGTCATATTCTGTTTAGTAAGATGATACATAAGCCAAAATGTTCAAAAAGACTGTATATTTCTTTGTGGAATTATATTTTTTGATTCTATGCAGGTCTACCTTAAGTCTACTGTAGATCAGTATGAGGTTGTATCTAATAAACAGCAGTTTGTGAGCTAACCTTGCACTGCTCGGCTTCTGTCCTCAGGACTTCAGTGGAAGCCGAACCTTCTCTCAGGAACAACCCCAGTGTGTCCTTCTCCAAACACATGTCTCTGATTGCACGCGCAGTCTTTCCGGTCTCCTTCCTCGAGTGCACAAACACCAACACCTAGCAAAAAGGAAAGTAAATGATCAGGAAACAGAAGGGTGACTGAACAAATGGTAGAATACATTTGATAAGGAACTAGTTAGTTATTGTGTTCAGCTTTACCTGATTCTTTCCAGCATGCTCCATGATCTTCTCATACACAATCTCATTCATAATCTGGAAGCGCTTGATAGCCTTCTTCTCTGTAATTCCTACATAAGTTTGTTCCAGAGGCACAGGCCGGAAACTACAAATAAGGAAAACATACAACATTCATATTTTATAATTTATTCAGTGTTATCCACATACCGTTGCAGAAGACTAATTCTGCAGTCTGTTTCTCACCTGTTGTCAAAATAGAAGAGTCCCTTGGATGGATCTACACGAAGGCAGGTTGCCACATCCTCATAGTTGGGCAGCGTGGCACTAAGGCCTATAAGCCTCACATCTTCCTGTGTCAGCTCCACATTGCGGATGGTTCGGGCAATCAGGGACTCCAGAACAGGGCCACGGTCATCATGCAGCAAGTGGATCTCATCCTATATGACGTTACATTTGAAAAACATCAACAAAAAAAATTTTTGAAAAAGGGAATCAGAGTCTTCTAGATTACTTACGATAATGATAAGGCGCACAAGCTGCGTATATGTGCGGTCTCCTCCTTTTCGGGTGATGATGTCCCATTTCTCTGGGGTGCACACGATAATCTGGGTGGCGTTTATTTCCTCTTTACACAGCTGATGGTCTCCGGTCAGCTCAGAAACAGTGATGCCATAACTAGCCAAGCGCTGCAGACAGAGTTTTAGAAAATGTTTTAGAGACAATACTTTCACAATTTTATACAAGTATAAATATTACATGTAATTCTATTTAATTCTAAAATCATAATGCAGTCTTACCTTGCCAAAGCTGCCCACCATCTCCTGTACTAGTGAGCGCATGGGAGCGATGTAGATGATTTTAAAATCATCAACATTGATGGTGCCATCCATGTTGATGTGCTTTCCGATCTCTCTGAGCATTGCCATTAGAGCAACATTTGTTTTGCCAGCACCCTACAGGTCAAAGAAAAAGATGAAAACCAAAGCTTGAGTCTCCTTTAGGGTTAAAAGCTAGTTAAGTTAATGCCTTTCAAGTTAATTCAAGTTAATGCCTATGGTACATCATATTTGTCACACTGTGATTTTTATTAAGATGTTAATTTAAAGCCAGCGCCTGGAGAGTTGTGCCTTTATTGGTAGACTAACCGTTGGAGCGCAAACCAGTAGGTTTTCATCTGTCTCCATTGTGGTTTTGAAGAGTTTACTCTGTATGCGATTCAATGTTTTGAATCCTTCGAATCCAGCTTGAGCATATTTGGGCAGCTTCTCAATACCCACCAATGTCTGAGAGAGAAAATGAGAGAATCTTTGTGAGACACTAGTGATATTACATAGATGCAATAAAGCAATAAGTCATAATACAATGCTATTTGCACTAGTGTTCAAAAGTTTGAGATCAGTGGAAAAAAAAATATTAACATGCATTAAATTGATCAAAGTCACATATTATTTATAATATAAAAAAAATAGGGCTGTGCGATATATATCGTTCAATATATTCATGCGCATCTCGTCATACATATTATATATACAGACCAAAAACAACCAGAAATAAATAATAACTTATCCCCACTTGAAAAAATGCATCACAAAATAGTGGAAAATACCTCTTCATCACCAAAGGGTTTGGGTTTGAGAGCGGGCACATGGACCTCTTCGTAACCCTTCCTCTGTTTGCGGAAGGAGCCGTCAGGCAGCTGACAACGCTTGTTGGCCATGAAGTGACTGCCCTGAGAGAAGGCCAGGTCTTCCAGATCTAACAGTTGCCGCGAGGTCACAGCCTAAAGACAAAGAGTACAGCAAAATTATAAGACAAATTAAAAAGTGTTTGAAGGAGTAGATGTATAAAAATAAAATAAAATAAATATAAATAAATAATTTACCTCTCCATGATCAATGTCCATAGACTCCAGATCATCCACACGAGACTTTCTTACTCTCTCCCGGCGAGATCGCTCCTCCTGCATAAACAAAAGATAATAAGCTTACAAAAGGTTATCCTTCTTTAAACAGTTAAAATCTCAAACTGTCTCGAATAAACCAACTAAATAAGGAAGGGAAGTTCTGACCCTGATGATGTCCTCTTTCTCAGTCTCCTGCAGCTGGTAAAGAACTTTGGAAAGATCCTGATCAGCTTCCATTTTATTCATGATTTTCTCCTTCTCAGCCTCACTTTGGGCACTGGCCAACATAGTGCAGTAGAGGACTGGAAAAAAAAAAAAAACAAGGCTTGTTAAAATTGTGTAACCCTTTGAACTGTTCACACTTACAATATTGGAAACAATCTCAGAAAATCACAGTCCTGATTAATGTGACTTTCTACTTACTCATTCGCCTGTGCTGGCGGAGGACCTTAATGAAGTCAAATGTGTTGAAGCCCAAAAGCAGCACCAACTGGTTCTCACACTCTCTGTCATCACTGGCAGTCTAACCAAAGACAAGAATGAATGAGCCACACAGGAAGACATACACATACAAAGCTTTCAGTCTCCAAGGAACTGAGAAAACCCTACCTTAAGGATTTCCAAGACCTCATCTGCTTTCTTCTGAGACACGATGGCATCATTGTAAAAACGGCTGAGCTGTCGCTGAAGCCAGAAGGCATCAATGTCTCGGGGGTGAAGATCCTTCTTTTTTGTCATCATCACATCGCCTGTGTTTCCCAGCTAAAGAGACAAGAACATGTTAGGCTGGATTTTTGACGGTGTCAGTGGTTCTCAAGCATTTTTAACTCCAAATCCCCTGTTTATTGAAGACAATATCCTAATACCCTCTTATGTATGTTAATATGTCCTCGTAATAAAAAACAAAATATGAGGTGAGATTCATGTTGTAAAAATAAATGACACTAAATACAAAATTAAAATAAATGTACTTTAAAAAAAATTTTTTTTTAAATAATTGAGGCTACACTGGAATTTGGCCCTAATAGGTCCCTGACTCCTGGTTGAGAGCCACTGCTCTATGACCAGATGTGCAGAAACACATTGGACATGCGACTTACATTAGCAGTCAGGGTGCTGCTCTCATCTGCCTCCTCTCCTTCACTGTCATCAGAGCCTTCATCCCGAACCTCTCCATACTGGTCCTCGTCACCCTCCTACACATAAGTACATGCTGGTGTCACCTCAAGAGCTTAAAAAAAAACCCAAACAACAAAAAAACCACACAAACAGAGCACCAACAATCAAAAAGCTCACCTCCTCATCAGACTCAAACTGCACATTGACTCCATAGGTTTCATCAATGTTATCATCTGCAAAAGAGAAGAGAGGTGTGACCTAGTTGAACATCACGATGAGAAGAGTTTGCACTCGGATTGGACCTAATTATTTACCCATATTTTGAAGCTCTTTGTCTCCACCATAGTCAGAGATCTTCTTGCCCAGGTTGACCAGGACATGGTAGCGTGTGTCGTCAGCAGGCCCCAGCAACTGCTCCACCTCCCTCCTCCTCTCTTTGTCTCTCATCTTGTCATTCTTCAGCACAGCCAACACCTCGTCTGCAGCTCCACAAAGGATATCCCTTGGCTTAAATGGGAGGAAAAGAGCAGCAAGTTATGATGTGACACTTTAACCTAAATCCACTGTTTACATGCCTATAAACATCTCCCCACATTCATCAGACAATGGATTGTTCTTAAACAGCAAACTGAAAATTCACAATGCCATAACATGTTGAAACAATAATAACATATTTCACTCAACGGTTCTGTTTACACCCAGTATAAAAAACCATTGTTAAAAAACACAGCTCAAAAGTTTGGGGTCAGTAAGATTTTCTAAAGTTTTATTAATACAGTACAAAATACAGTAGTACTATTACAATTTAAAATATGTTTATTTTAAAAAGCAATTTATTCCTGTCATATAAAAATTTTAAGCAGCCATTCCTCCATTTTTCATATTGTATATGAAGTAATTGTAATGAAATTGTAACATTTTGGTGCCTTATTTTAATTTACTTCTTACCTGATCTCCAAGGGCAGCCTGAATGAAGCTGAGGAGAATTTCATACGTTTCTCTGGTCTCTTTGGTCTTGGGCTTGTATACGATGCCCACCATCTCATCAATCCCCTCAGACAGCAATGTGAAGCCCTTCATCTTGTTTATGTCATGTCTGTCTTCATCTCTCTTTCTTCTCCTGCATCACACAATGAAAATGTTTAAACGATTCAAAGACCACGACACAATGAATGAATGACAATATGTTTTTCTGGTCAGACTCACTTTGCTCTCCTCTCCTCCAGCATCTGAGGTTTGGTTCTCTGACTCCTGTCTCCCATCTTTGTTCCCTCCAGTTTGCCGACCAGAGACAGCACCTCTCCGGTGGGCTCATCTCTGCGGGTGCGGTCGATCAGAGATCTGTCCGCTTGCAACACCAAGTTGGAGTTCTGCGGAGGAAACACCAAAAAACACTCACGATCGGTTCAGCGAACTAACGTTACCTACCTAGACGGCATTTGTAAACACCACAAGCCCGGTCGTGTATTATGCGCTTACATTCTTCTAAAAGACTACTTAATTCAAAAGCAAATCACACATTTCCTACAAATCTGTTGTCCAAAAGTCCTATCTAGCATCTCAGTAAGTTTTTAAAGCGCAGCCAGTGTGTTCAAGCACGCGCACACCAAAACACACCGCTTCGACGCGCTAAATAAGATTTAGCCGCATAACATATCAAATTCTTTAACAAAATAAAGGCATTTTACAAACGTTATGACTCTTACCGCTTTGTATTCATACTGCAAACTACGTGCAGTAACATCCGCCATGACTTCTTCTTACTGTAAATGCGCTCAAAATGAAAATCCTCTTTATCAACCAGCACAGCCGGTGCTAGCGGAAAGACAGGCGGCTAAATAAACTACACAGCACTCATGTATGTTCTTAGTTAAGCAAGAACTAGCTTAGTGTGCACGAATTACGTGCACACCACAATAATAACACACTTTGAAAAGTTAACTCTCTTTTCTTTATCTCCGAAACTGCACCATACGTCTGAAACACGCACGACGGTTTCTAAACGCAGTTTGATGTTATTTCCGCTTCCGGGTTCGCTGGATTCTCACGGTGCAGTGCGTGAAAAAGTCTGCCTCCTCTGGATAGGAATGGCATTTATTTTAGACGCTTTTGAATTGTTTGGCAAGATTATAAACCTGTCTGAGGTAGCCTACTAAAAAAGTGAACAGTCTTGAAAGGCACGTTATCCACAGATCCCCCAGAGCTGGAGCAAATTAGTATTATATTTTTGTAAATGATACAGAAATTGCTCTTAAAACGTTGTGTTTCATATGCTTTATTGGGGATGTGTTAAGTATATCAAAGGGCATGTAGAAAACTGAAAGTTCTC
The DNA here is from genome assembly GCA_032357425.1 of Enteromius argenteus. Taxonomy (NCBI): domain Eukaryota; kingdom Metazoa; phylum Chordata; class Actinopteri; order Cypriniformes; family Cyprinidae; genus Enteromius; species Enteromius argenteus. The sequence continues at coordinate 13,042,694 of JAUCMR010000160.1, forward strand.
ATTCGTTGAAATGATGGCACTGTACATGGACCCTTTCAAAACAAAAAATAGTATTTAGTAAAAAATTTAATATAACAGAAGAGGAATACATCAATTACAGTTTGGGTTGACGTTAATGCCTTTATTTGGTTTACTGTAATTGCTTTTTTCAACATTTATCAGGGAAAGATAGCAGTGCATGTCCACACACTGAGTATTGAGTAATAATTTATGTGTCTTGTCAAATATAATAAACACGTTTTGTTTGATAAAAGAACCATTCACAGATCTCGATTATATAGGATGTTTTTATTTTTCTCAGAATACTTTTCTTGAATACACTTGCTTTAATAAACATAGGTTACCCTTTGAATTTCAATACTTTACTGAAAACAGGTCTCACTCAGATAAAAAAAACAACAACATAATTTATAATGTTTTGTACAAACTGTGGTTTATTTACAGGTGAAAATAAAATGCACGTCAGCAGAAACATGATTTATTTAAAATGTCATGCAAGTATATTGTTTCATAAATAAAATACTGCCTTACAGCTCACAATATAAATTTCCATTGCCAAAAATTTAAACAGAATTTTAGTCTAGTCTAACAATATTTTTCTTTACAAAAATATGTGAGGCCCAAAACTAAATAAACACTGTTATACTACATATCTCACACATTTAATGGCTACAAAATTATTTCCTAACACTATTAAGCATGTACAAAAATCACAGAGTTATGAGTGTGATGTGCAAACATACACAGTCTTTGATTTGCTATGTACAGTACAGATGATGGGACAGGACAAAGGGGCATTCCATAGTTGAGGCCCAAAAGTGTAAGTATTTACAAGGAGTTAATGGTTTACTATAAAACATTAGGTCAGAGGCAATATAACATAATAGAAGAGTGCCATTATAGCAGCACTAATGAGACCAGAAATTGGCACGGTCACAAACCAAGCGATAAAGATATTTCGGAACAGAAGCCAATCAACGGCCTTCCTGGAGCGGAGCCAGCCAACGGACACCACTGATCCAACCTGTTTATAAACACACATACAAAGAAGATAACAGAATTAGATATTTGTTATTACAAATTACAACTGTATGGATTTAATACTAGTAAGTAACCCACCTTGCAATGAGTGGTGCTGACCGGGAGTCCGATGTTAGAAGCGACGACCACAGTTATAGCGGAGGCGAGCTCAATGCTAAACCCGCTGCGAGACAGACATAATGATTATAATAAGCTCTATAAGCATCTTTAAACACAGCAAAGGACTGTTTGAATGGAAAAAAATACTGCGGCATTGTCAAAATGTCATAATACTAAAGACAAGACAAATCTTCTTTACTGCTGTGGTGCTTGAGGGAATTTCCATGAGACATGAAGTGTTGTTAAACTGTTTGTTTACTCTGCAAAGTCAGCAGAGATAAGAAAGTGGGAACCGGCCCTTAAGCCTCATGAGAACCGCGATGATAAAACTGAACTATAAAGCCTGATCCCACAAATAAGCGCTCTTATCAGTTTCTGCTTAGAGGAGGTACGAAACGTCAGGGTATTAGCAGCTTGTTACCTGGAGGGAGTGATGGGAGTCAGGTCTTTGCCCATGGTTTGTATGACCCGCCGACCCCAAATCCAGAGTCCTGTACAGATACCCACTCCTCCATACAGGAGCAACCAAATTGGTGTGGGAGCACTGGGTGCTACAGAAGCGCTTTCATAGATCAGCCAGAGTGCAACAAGAGGGCCAATCGCATTACTGCAAGAGAGAAATGATGGGTAATGTTATCAGTTAGAGATTAGAACTGTCATCATTATAAAACAACGCGGAAAAAGGGATAGAAAGGGAAAGATATACACTACTATGTAAAACTTTAAGGGTTGCTAAGAAACCCGTTTTTATGTTTTACACTGCAAAAATGCTTTTCAGCATAGAATTTTTTGTCTTGTTTCCAGCCAATATATCTATAAATTCTTAAATCAAGAAGGATTTTCTGTTTCTTACCTCATTGACAGATTATTTTGCTTGTTTCAAGGGAAAACTCACTTAATTTAGACTTTTTTCTGAAAACTTAATTTTTAATTATCTAGAAAATCCTTCCTGATTTAAGAATTTTTAGATATTTGGGCTGAAAACAAGACAAAAAAAATCTGTTAGGAAAACATTTTCGCAGTGTAAAGCTGAAGTTTTACGTTTTAAAGCTACAAATGGAAAGCTGAAGTCAATTTCACTCACCAATGCTACATTTATTTGATAAATATGCAGTTTAAAGAGTAGTACTGTCTGTGACATATTATAACAATTTAAAATAAGTGTTTAACTCAATATATTTTAAAATGATTTGGAAGCTTTTTTATTATTCATTTTAAAACAGTATTAAAGT
>JAUCMR010000160.1:13054084-13068859 GCA_032357425.1 Enteromius argenteus
AGTATTTCTTCAGTGGTTTTTAATCATTACAACTTTTCTGGCTGCTGAAGGCAAATTGCTTAAGATAAATAGCTTGTTTCATTTCTAATATTATGCCCATTTATATTTCTATCGCGTATCAAGGAAATACAGATGCAAAGTGATACGCTGTTGTACAGGAGGTTTGAATGTGACTCATAAAGCCTGATTATTGACACAACGCAATTGCCCAAAACGACATTGATACACTGACTGAACAAATCACCACACCCAAAATAACCACCAATTACATGCAATTTTACAAAGCCCGTTACTGTAATTATACAGATAAAGTGAACAATGGGTAGCTAAAAACGAATGAGAAATGTTAAATATCACGTGAAAGGGTAAATAAAAGATTATTTTGAAATACTTTCCGCCTCTGCTGAAAACATCACTTATGAAATAACAGATAATGACATGTGAAGAGCTGTGGGAGGCCTGAACTGTAAACACAAAGACAAGAACACATTGGCGTCTATCTAAATCAATCTTTGCATTATAGGGTACAATGACAGGTTACCTAAGTGGGAGGCTTCATTTATTTATGTGTTTGGTGCTGTTTAGTATAATTGTTTAGGCTTTTTCATTTCACTGTGACAACTAAATAGATAGTGCTAGTGTTGTTCATGTTCTTTTACCGAGACATCTTGTTAACATGAATCTGCAGACGCTCAATTATGTAAGACCGAAACATCCAGTATTGCTTAGACTTCATTTCATTAAGATGTGACAATAACAGTGAAAAGAACAGTAGGGCAGAATCTTTCCGGCACATAAACAAGTCAATTTTAACAATAGTTTACACTGGTTTGCAATCATAAGCTGGGAGCATGTTAGTGCTTGCCTTAGGCAAAGCAAACCCATTCCCTAGAGTCTCAGCTGCCAACATCTCCCATCAGCAAATCTATTCAGAAACCTTTTCAAACATGACCCTTAAGCAGTCAAGGCTTTTCTATCAGTAATATTTTCACAGCAGGAGGATTGGAATTATAAACAAACATGAACATATTGACTTAAAATATTATAATATTAGCTCAGTCTGCTACCAATGCACTATTAGCTGTGTAATGTAATGCTTTACTCTTGGTACAGCAAAAAGTGACAGTTTATTAACCAAAATCATGAGTCACAATAGGATCATATCAATTTACTGATGACAGACATTTATTCATTGCTTATAATTAACAATTATAAATTTTAGCTGACTTTTTTTGCAGCCATTGCATTGCCACTGTGGTGATGGTTTATAAATTATTATTTCACCGTGGATAGAATAGGTTTAAGGGTTCAGAGCCCTAGGGGGTTTTAACCCTTCTTGTCTGCAAGAAGCAGACAGAGCTCTGCTTCTGACCTGATTCCCGAAATTTGTTTTACAAACATCATTTGTGGATTAAACCTTTAAACTTTCGTTACCATAGCAGATCTTTAACCAACAGTTTATCTCTGACCAGTATATGACACATTGGCTTTCAGTTTTCTGCGATTACACAGAAAAACTCTGCAATACAAATACCTTGCCACTAGATGCCAGTAAAATAGAGGGGAAACAGTAAAATAAAGCCAATAAACATAAGGTTAGTAAAATCTGAAATCACCTATGTTGTGGGGATCAGCAAGTCCCTATGGGGACAATGAGTTAATAATTTTGAAAATGTAAATGTTCAACAATTTTGTGAGGGTAAGGGTACGTGATAGAAATATCACCCGTTCAGTATAAAATTTCAATGGAAAGTCCCCAACATGATAGAAAAAGAAACCTTTCTTTGTTCATGTTTTATTTTCGATTTAGGTTACACTCTTTCCTAATCGAACAATTTATTGTGCATTTCACTTTTTTTTAGATTATTTCTGATGTTCTTAATGTGACATTTTACTGCTGGTTTTAATATTTAATCTTACATAAATAATAAAAAAATAACAAAGGATAAAAAACACCAGAGGAATTTTTTTCCAAACTCAATAATTACTCATACGGTAGAATATTAGACCTATAGCTAATCTGCATTCAAAGTTTATATCCTGATTTCTCTTTCAGGCTTTTATATGCTCCCTGAACTTTATTTACATGTCTTTATCCATTTCCTAATTAACAAACACTAATTCATATGAAAATAGGCCTCATTTACAAAAGCAAACTGGTGCCATAACCTAATTACCAAACAAAGGGGGAACCTTTTATATTTGCATTTCCACAGCTTTTTCCTTTATTTCCTCATTGCAGATTCTCAAAATAACCAACGACATGCGATTATTTCATCGGTAAAACAAAACTGAACTGTAACAGTTAAAAAAAACCTGATTCAACATGCAAATAAACCTCTTAAAAGTAGTTCACAAGGAACACACTGTCTATCATTACATCTCTCCTCATTTTTTTCCTCCATCTGTCGCTCCTTCGTCCACCCTTTCCCTCCCTCCATTCCCTTGCCAAACAGGATCGGTAGGATCACTCAAAGCAATTTTCTCAGAAGCGAGGAATGTCTGCGTGTGTATTTGTGCATATGTTGTGTGTGACCTAAAAGGCATGCTGCGGCCTGTATGGTACGCTTGCAAACCCCCCAAAAAATCCCTGACTGCAGCTTCGGCTTGTGCCGCCCTGACTTAAGTGCATTCAGGGAAGAAAAGGCGAAGAGTGATATGAAAAAAGAAAACAGTAAAATGACTTGTCCTCAAACATTTTCCTAAAGTGAATTAATCACACATATGTTGCCTGGCCTCCCTAGTAACGCTGTCAAGCCTGAGGAGCAGGGAGAAGAGAAGAGGTGCAGACAGTTGATGTGTCACAGACTGTGCTGGTGCTGACTTACCTGTCTGTCAGACCTGTAAAGGTGGGAATGCAAAGGTTTGGTTGAATGTCTTTTTGAACTGTAATCCTAAGGAAGTGACTCAGAAGCATGAACATTTAATTACTGGAATAATGCAGGGAGTGCTGCACAACACATAAAGGTCGAGTCTGCATCAATCAGAAGGCTCTGACTATCGAGTTTCTCTCCAAACACTAAATTGTTTAAATATCACTTGCATGTTTTGGTGTGATTATTAAATAAGCCTATATCTAAGTGTCTACACAATCGAAATAAGAATATCAATATCACACGAGCAAAAGTGTAATTGTAGAGTCGGTAGGCCTATGTAAACATAGGATAGATCCCATGCGAGTGTGATATTGCCTTATACAGCAATTCAATAAACAAGAAGTTACTACTATTATATAACAACATACATTTTAGACACAATACTTACAATCTGCCATCTAAACCTGTTTCAATCGAGGCCACAACAGAATTGTTGAGCGTCTCTGAGCAACAAAACACATTTACTGGTGTTCCTGAGTGAATCAGTGCGCAACGATTCGATCAAGAGTCACTTGCGGCCAGCTGATGTATCCAGTTAACTTGCAAGAAGATTCATTGAAAAATATCAATACTAATCTACAGAAATAAATAAGTAATGCAAATTCAAGGGTTGGACTTTAGAAATCTTAAATATTTTGTAGAGCTAACAACCCTTTAAAATCGTTTTTATTCAAATAATCTGTAAATGTCAATGTAAAGCATTACTTTAGTCAGCGCACCATGTTTTATTAGTAAACTTGCATTTTATTCCAAAATATAAGTATGTTAATTTTAAATAAGCATATTTATTAACATTGTAAGATAAAGTAAGTAAGTAAATCAAAACAATGTTGTGAGGGTGTTTTTAAAACAATGGCCGGAATAGATTCAACATTTCATACAGCCATATTCTCTCTATTTTTCCTCTTTTGGAAAATGTCTTGTGAAAAAGGTCCATCAGATTCCATGACTGAAACTACCATTGTGTACAATTATTTTTCACATTGCACTGGAAAATGTGAGTTAGGTTTTTTTTTTTTGCTATTTTAGTACGCTTCTTTAGGGTACCACCCTAGTCCTGAAATGAATATAAAATGTAAGGCAATGACTGATGTCAGAAGGGATCTGTTTCAACACATGCATTGACATGGATAGGAGGGTGCGGCATTTTAAAAACCTGCTTCTCCTCTGAAAACATCATTAAAACTTTTGATCCATTTTAAATACTGATTCAAACCATGATTATTGTTGAAGGATGATATTCAGAGTTCAGAGCGGCCCACGCAGACCCCCACCCTCCTCCCTTTGACTCGAAGAATTATAAGACAAGCCACAGTATGTGTAGCCTGAGGGACGGGGCTCAATTACAGCAGAGCTGACATGCACGATAACAGAGCAAAAATGACAGCATAAATGCATGTTTAGACCTTCAGCTGCAGAACGGGCATAATGACGCTACCTACAGTGACAAATATGAGTTTCTACACTTTTTTATTATTAAGAGATGAATCGTTTATTGGAGTTGATGAGTTATGCACAATAAGAGTGAATGGTTCATCATTGGGCACAAAACAGGGGATTAATTCTCATTCAAAAGCTAATGACTAATGGCACACTTCTTACATTTAAAGTCCAATAGGAAAGGAGAACGTTCCTCCAAACTGCAATGAGATTAAACAGAGCATTTTGCTAAGGTTTTCCTGAATTTTATCCAGAGGAATCTGACATGTCTCCTCTAGAGTTTTAACAGACATTTCAAAAATATCTAACATTGTGATCAGAAGTCTGCAATCAGAAATCAGAAATTTCCATATGAACTCAAACTGTTTTCATCAACCTTGACAAATTTTTCTGAAATATCTGCATTAATTCTAATAATGTTCAGTATCATCTTACTGTCTGTCTACAGTTGTCTCCCTGTCAGGTTTTTCAGGTTTCTATTTTTATTTCTCCTGATGGATTGTAGGAGAGACACTTGAGACAACACGGATGCTCAAAGGAAACATAAACAATGAACAGTTACCAACTAATTTTTAATAATTACTGTAACACATGTAACACTTCTTGTTACGGTTAGGTACATGCGTGTTAATGGGACCTTATTGTAATTTTTTACACATATTCTAAATGTAACAGCATTTATGTGCACATAGGTGACATAAAAGTATGCAAATCTTGTATAGAAATCTTGTATAGAAAGTATTGTTAATCTTGCTGTTTACATTTTGGTTACATTTTCTATGGATCTGCTCTGCTAAACATGATGTCATCTATACTAACCTTTCAAGTGACTTAAAGCTGCCTTGAGGTGTCCACATTCCACAAGGACATCATGTTACTGCAACACCTTGAGATCTAAGGCACTGAGCATGAGTCATATTTTGTTCTCTGAGAAACATTAGACTCTCCCCTGTATGAGGCCAGTCAAGCCTGCAACAGAGTATAGAAGGCAGGGCTTTTGGCAACAACAAGACTTCTTTGAACTCCGTTCAATGACTTTTACTGGGCTTTTGTGCCAGCAAATCTTCATTCAAACCTGTTTCTCAGCTTCTTGAACTTGATCTTGTGATTGACAGGTTTTTGCATCTGATCTAACTGGCAGTTGATAATTTTTTTTTAGCAGGCATGGAAGTTGTTTTCCAACTGTTTCCTATTTATCATAAACAATCTAACAAGGTCAAATCTATTTGTGATTTTGCTGCCGGCAAGGTAAGCTTACAAGCCTGAATCTGGCCTCTGAAATGATGACACGGGTGTTCTGACTAATTTTACCCTCCCATAACGATCATTTACATAAACATATTGTCTATTGATTTCTGGTGAAGAAAAAAAAATACTTGACCCTTACAAGTCTAAGGTCTTTTAGCATAGCGGAGTGAAACAAATCTAATGTCAGCACCGTTCTGAAAATAGACATGCTAAAGACCTATATTGATGAATTAATGTCAATACTTCATTACTCTGTCTCCTCTGTGTTTAAAGAAATGTTGATTATTCAGAAAATAGGTTGACTTATAATGTTTTTTGTTTGCTTCTATCATGTTTGATTTATTTTCTGTGGGGTAATGAAACAGCAGTTTAACCATCATGAATTAATTTGATTATTAAAAGTGGCAGAACAAGTTTGATGAGAGATTACAAAGACAAATATATAATGCTGGAGCAGCTCACTGTTAAGATTTATTAATGTTTTGTTAATGTTTTTGAAAGAAGACAGCATTTATTTGATCAAAAATATTGTGAATTATTATAATTAAACATATATATTTTAAAATACTTTGAAAAAGAAATGTATTTCAGTGAAACAAAGCTAGATTTTCAGCAGCCATTCCTTTAGTCTTCAGTGTCACATGATCCTTTAGAAATAATTCTAATATACTGATTTGGTGCTCCAGAATTATTTCTTATTATCAATATTTATATAAAATTTTGTTTGTCCTTACTTCCGAAGTTTGAAGATGTATCCGGATTATTTATTTACAACCAGACTAGGAATGATTAATCAATTTTTTAAGAGTTCATATAAAAACAAATAAAAAAAAAATCAACTTGTTCATTTAAAAAAATGTTTATTACAGATATGTACAACAGTATAAAAGCTTGAAATTTACAGAGGGATTGAAATGAACAGCATAGAGATTTCATATAGAGATGCCAAACAGTTACCCACCTCTTTTTTTCAAGCATTTGTTTTCAATTAAAACATGAAACTTTCTGACCTACTAAGTTTTGGTCTGTTTTGCTCAGTGCTCCTTTTAGGTTACAAGATCTTGGTACACTGCCTAATATAAATACGCATGTATTATCGGAAGAAAGCTTACAACAGATGATGAAATGTTACTATTAATATTCAGTGCAATCACAGTCAACACATAAAAACCAGTGGCACCCACAAAACCAATGACAAAAGCCAACTCAAACAATGCTTAGCTACCATAAAATGATCCGAAAAAGGTCAGACTTTGAAAGTCTCCCTTTTAAAGACGATTCCTCATTTGCTCATGACAACTTTTACAACACATCAATTTATCGCACAGTCTCCCTTTGGCTTTTTACAGCAGAATCGCATGGGCCTACACATGCGTCTTGAGTCCATTTGGTCATATCTACATCTTATTCAGCTCTCTTCTTCATTTATCAGACCATAAGTTTGGTGTGGTCGTGGTAGGACTGACTGAATCTTTGCGAGCTCTTTTGGGACTCTGGTTGTAGCCGGGCGAGTGGATGAAGATCGGACTGCTGGGTGGAGATGAAGAAGACGAGGAAGAGGATGAATGGCAGGAGGAGGATGAAGCTTTGAGCTGGAGCCATTTATCTCCCAGCGCTTTGGCAAAGTGGTCATCTACAGACACGCTGATGGAGGTGGCTCTGTGGTAGTTCATGCCCAGGCTCCTCTGGAAATGCTCTTCAACGTGATCATAACCGTGCTGGGTAACAACTGTAGAGACAGAATCAGATGATGATGTTCGAAAACTATTCGCTGTGATGAAAAGATCTGCACGGACATGTTAAAGGAGGAGCGTCAAGCTCTTTTGCAGCTTTTTACTTACTGGTAGGGTGATTGCAGCAGTCTTTTTTTGTTGACCTTGTTGCAGAGGAAACACAGGTGATGACAGATGGCCGTATCTGAAAAAAACAACAAAGGTCAGCAAATCTTTGTCGCAATGCTTTTTTTCACCCTATCCATCCAGCTTTCGAAATGACTAATAAAAAAACTGATGGAAAAAGGGAAACTAAAATGACGAGATGGACAGTTATGTTTGTGGTTGGTGGTTCTAGACTAATTCTCCCTCAGCCCTGATGCCACTAGCAGGTCAACAACAGCACTGTGTGTTGAGACTTGTTGACAACATTCCTCCACCCATTGCTCACATTTTCTCCCTGAATCCGGCTGGATTGCATATCTGAGACAGGCAGAGGCCTGTCCACACTCTAAAGAGCCACTCTCTCAGGAACACAAAAGTGCCTTTCTGCATTCTGTTGTGTCTCATAGATAGTGAGTGAGGATGCACAGACTGCAGTGGCCTCAGGATAGACTCTAAGAAGAGGACGGTATGATACACAGAACGTGTTCAGTCAGCACATATTGCTGAGGATGGAATAGCCACAAATTGGTCTTTTAATTATGGATTATCATCCGGCTTTGAACATTACAGCAAGAACACTGTTTGGCTAATGTCTGGAAATATTTACAGACTTTGGTACAATATTAATCCACAGATAATGTATAGAAGATCTACACATATTTCTCATGCACAAAATTCTAAATATTTTAAAACAGTAATATATCAATTATATATAATATTCTGTCAACTGTACATATGTTAATAAATAGTAAATGTATTTATTACTATTATTTTTAATCAGTCATGTTAATTAATAGTTAATTAAATCAGTAGGTATTATTTTGCTGTGTTTATCCATCATATATTTACATTTATTAAATATAATATTTTTAAATGTAATATTTATTTATTAAATATAATAATTGCTGTTATTATTTATATACATTTAGATTAATATTTTCAATTTCTATTTCGATTATTATTATTAATCATTAATGTTTATCAATAATATACAGGATCTATACATATATGTAAATAATAGTCAAATATATAAATATATATATATCTATATATATATATTATTACATGGTTATGTATATATGCTAATGAATTTACAAATCATATTAATAATATTATATTATTTATGATTAAATGGTAATATTTTGGAAGTTATTACATTATGTATATATATATATACATACATATACATACACATATATAATGTAATAATTAAATATATTATGATATAATCAGATTTTAGATATATGTAATATTTTTTACATTATTCCTGCATTTTTAAATCACTCATGTTTCTTAATTTTTATTTAAATGGTTAATTTACAACTGCTAATAATAATAAAAACAAAAACATTTTGCTAATAAACATTGCATTTTAATTAAAATCACGCCATAAGCTCAGTTGCTTTAGCAGTACTAGTAATCACCTGTATTTGTTTGACTGTTGTGGTTTTGTTTTGGCTCTCTGCTTTCTCTGGTTCTGGGCGCGGTTTCTTGATTAGGGCCAGAGGCTCGTCCATGACTGGGGTGGAGTACACTGGGCTGGGGATCAGGTGAGTGGGGCTGGCCGTTGGGCTCCATGTGGATGTGGGGCTTTCAGGAATACTGAACCCAGACGATCTGCGGGCACTGTTGGCCAGGCTCTTGCTGAGGGCCCTTTCTCTTCTGAAACAGAAAGTAAAAAAAAAAATGAGCAAACTAATTTCTTCTCGGTCCGTGTTATTCTTCTGGGTATTTGTTCCATGTTGGATGCTACACGGTCCATTACCTCTCTTCAAGTGTCCGTCCTCTCTCTGAACTGTGTTTGCGCTTCAAGGGATGTGCAGGGTGCATCCGCACCCTGTCGCTGGTCATGTGGCGAAATCTGTCTTCACTTCTCAGATTGGGCTGTCCTGTGAAAAGATGAACACATGCCCGTGTGACTTCAGATATGATAAATGACATCGCTGCAGGGTGCTCACACGGTCATTGCCAGTCACCGATTCCCTTACTTGTGAAAAGGTGTGGCAAACAAGTAAACAACTGACTCTTAATCCTTGGAATTGCATCACCGCGTGTGTATCTTAATTGTGGGAAAAAACGTTGTTGGGCCACCGTTAAATGTAAACTCCGTTAAGTGGCAGAGCAAGATCAACTGGCTCTGTGAGTATTACTGTAGAACTACCCAGCTGATTCACCGCTAACGGTAAATGTCATTCAAATTTGGAAAACAGACGAGCCAAAAAAACGACATCAGCGAACAAATGAGGATATCGTCTTGTTGTTCATACTGCTTTGAGGAGCAAAACAGGCTTTGTGGGTTAAGGCATGTGGCTCACAGCATGTTTACCCAACATAACGATAGTAACAGACTAATCCAAACTGAAATACACATCACCTTTCACATGCTAATATCACAAACAGTGTCATGCAAAGGTCTCACGGTTCACAATCTGATACATGCTACAACTGATAATGGTTTTAAAGCTCATTAATAGCTCACTGATCATATTTTGCTCTCAAAGTGATCAGTTATGCTGGATTTTAACTTTTTGTAAAATGATAAACAGTCAATATAAAAGACACAGAATTTAGCATAATTACAGAAATATGATAAAAAAGCCTTAAACCCATTTTTATTAGACTCCTATGTGTAGATAAAGTAATTTCACTTAATAGCAATGAATATGTAAATTTTTTATTGCCATTATAATGAAATAACTGAACATAAATATAGGAGCCTGAGAAAAATTTTCATTTTAGGAAAACATTTTTGATAGCGCTTTTGCAGCTATTCATTTATATTTATAAAAATGTAAATATATATATATATATATATATATATATATTAAAAAAGAAATAAAATCTATACATCCAGGCCTGTATGTACAATCCTGAATACTACAGACAAATGTTAAAAAATGTTATTGTTTTTTTTTGGTTTTTTACTTTTTCTTTTTATTTACAAAATTTTGAAGTTTTAAACCAAAATTAGTTTACCTGTCCATTGCATTGTGTGAAACACTAACATTGCCTTAATAACTGCTCTTGACCCCTAATATTGACTGTTATGAAATGAGCGATTTCACAACATCCTTTTGATTCACCCTAGAAAAAAGGTTACAGATTTGCAACTGATAGTGACTTACAGTAACTTCACAGTAACTTACACACCTTCACAGTAAGTCACCTCTTATGAGTCATATACCGGATTCAATGGAAGATTTTGTTCTTGAACATCTGCTACACCAATTATTTGACTCTTAGAACTTTTGGAAAGTAGTTAAAAACAAGGTCATGGGCTGAGGAGATCAAATCAACAGCAAATTAGACCAGTCAGGACCCATGCTGATTTGATTGGTGATTAACATCTGAGGTATTTAATCACTGCATGAATGAAGTGTAGCGTTAGGCGCTATCAGACTTCAAGCGGATAACGTTTACTAAATGCTCTAATAGCTTGGGCGATGAGGGGGCATTGTTGGCAGCAGCCTCTTGCACTTACACACACTCACAGATCTCCTAAGCAGTGGACTGTGACAAGGCAGGTTGACTCTGCATGACAGAGGATGGGGGATTGGGTGTAAACCACACCTTAAACCATGACTGATGACTGATTTTTAGTGCCTCAGGGAGGGATATTTTTCAAGGGGAGATTAAAGACAAAAAAAACATACCCACATCCTTTTTTTTATCTCTTTCATTTGCAGTCTAAAACACACCTCAAGCACATCTTCATCTAAACTCTACTCAACTAACGTTCAAAAGAAGAGCATCATAAATTTGCCAGTAGTTAAAGGGGTTTCTGAGTTTCTTTAAATACTTTAAAATATTTATAAATCCATTTTTGAATTGTTGTATACTTGTATATTTTAAAAAAGCAACATTAATAATAAACATGTATAACATCACAAAAAACACATTTTAAAAAGTCTAGACAGTATGAATGCTACTTGTATGGTGATTTTTCATACTACATTGTATATTAATATTAGTGAGTACTGCTTTCAAATACGCAATGCAGGTAACATACACACATAATGAAATTCTTAGTTTAAACTGGTATTAAAATAAACATTGCAGGTAACATGCACACATAATGTAGTTTATAAAACGTAATAATTACCTTCTAAGATGTAAACTTTGAAGCCACTACTCATCCGGGTAATGTAGTGTAAATTAGTGACCGCCATTCCTAATCTTCAGGGGTTTCTAAGCAGTGCAATGCTCCTAAACAAGTTGAGTTGTGAGCAGCAGAATTGATCCACACTCAGCTTTGAATTGTCACTGAGCCCAAGTGCTCTGCGCTTTCCATGAACATGCCTCTCTGGCTTCTTATTGGCTGTTTGAAGTCCAGCCCCCTCCCTTTGCTTTTGTCTTCATGAGGCGACCTACCACCACAGGTGCCTGATGGGAGGAGACAAACGAGAAGCTGTGAATTGCCTGCTGTCTATCACCCCCACCCTACCATGACACCCCCAACATGGGCAAAAAAAAGTGACATGAAATAAAATTGCAAATAAAATCAGCAAAATAAAAAATATTTACATTAGTTTAAAATGTATAATGAAATGGATGATCACATATATAAACCTAATGAAGCATGAGATAGAAAGGTGTGTATTACAGGGACTGTACATGTGGTGTAATTGAATTAATTCAGGAGACCGACAGCTCAAAATAAAACATTCAGGTGGTAATGTGGATCTAGCCTCCTCTCCAAGTACAAACATGCCATGGCAGCCGGGCAGAGACATGAATGGTTTCCTTGTTATATTATCACTGTTCTTGAGAAGCACATTTCCAGGCATTGCAGACTTAAAATTTGCTACTACTACTTCTATATTAGACAAGAGCAAGTGTGAAGAAATATTACATTTTGAGAAGAATTTTGAGAAATATAATAAAGTACAGCATATAGAATTATACCTTATTACAAAGTCATTCATTTTATAAATATGCTACTGCTCAAAGGATTGGAGTTGGTATTTATTATTGTATAATGTGATTTTTATAAAATACTACATTTTGTACAATCTATTTTGGATAACTGTATTTTTATTTTTAATGTTTTGGAAAATAATTCTCTATGATGCTTATCAAGGCTGCGTTTATTTGATCAAAAATACAGTCTAATATGCTGATTATCAATGTTGAAAACAGTTGTGCTTCCACAAATAGTTCTATGCAAATTTATCTTTGTTTTTTAAGATTATGAGGGATCCTTTTCTTGAATGTTGCTGTGTATTTTGATATAGGATTCTAACTAAACAGAACATTTTAGAAAATATTTTACATTTTAAATTTAAGACTGACTAATGAAACTTAAATCAAATTTGTCACATTCAACTTTTTTTCCCCACTGAAGTTCAAGATGGTCTTTATATCATCATTAAATCATTCTGGACAACAGCTTCATACAACTTAAGTGCTTTTGTCATTAAACTAAATATTAAGATACTATGCTTGTTCTATGTTTTGTACTGGAGAATAAAGAAAAAAAAAATTAAATAAAACACTAAACACTAGATTTTAAACCAACAGAACTGTAAATCCTTTTTTAAACTTCACTATCCCACTTTTCCTTCCCTGGATCCTTTTAGAATCCACAAACAAGTCTTGCTCTGTCTTTTGTTTCCTCTCTAGGAGTCAGCACCTGTCGACAGCCCCTCCCCTTACCCTAATCTAAAATCTCACCCGACTGCATTTTTCAGAGTGTTTAGCCCACCTGAGCTGCAGTCATTCCACCATCTTGCCCATACATGCAGTTATGTTGTCAGTTCCCAACCTTTATGCATTGGGCCTTTTCATTCCACAGATCTGTTTCTCCCATTTCTCTTTTGGCAGAAAGACAAAGACTTCAGAGTGCTGAAGAGAGCTTTGTACAGCGTGATCCTGCCTGAGCATGCTAAAGCCACAAATGCTTACATACATGACTGAAACACACTCCCTCTGGACACACAGTTAACCCCATTTGCATTACAAGGAATCCATCATAGTGTTACAAGTCAGTGCTGCTACTCTACATAAGGATAACCTTTAAATACAAGCATTTCTTTAATAGAAGAGGTAACACAGGTACACTTAATACAGGTAATTTACTTCCCGAAAGAAAATCATTTGAACAGTGCAAGCGTTTTCTCAAAACTCTTACTCATGCACCGTTTATTTTGTAACATTCTCTGACTGTGCTATGATTGATCGCTTCTCACTGTACCTGCGAATTAACGCTGTAATCAACTACTGTAAATATTTACTGTACCCATTCCCTATCATTATTGGATTGACATCTATTTTATAACCACATTTCCCAGGATGCCACACACAGTGCATATGTGTCTCTATAAACCAGTGAGAAAAGTTTCTCACAACCATTATTCAAGCGCTGAAACTTCCAGTTTGGTTAAACAAGACTTTGTTGAGCTGCATATGGAAGGTTATGTATATATTTGAGCACATAGTGACAGGCCAATACGAGACGTTTGACTATATTTGTGTTGACTGAATGAAGTGCAGTGCTTTGCACGTGGGAAGCAGAGGAGCGACCTCCTGTGGTAGAATGGGAATAATTCCTGCAGTATGTTACCTTGTGAATTCATCCTGTATAATGCAGATATACACACAATAATATTTCAGTTTTGGTATCTGTGGAGATAGAGGAGTGCGTTTAGCACAGAGAAGAAGAAATGTAGAGAAGAACAGATAGAGCACTTCGCGTTTTTTGGCTTCAGCTTTTGTCGTTTCAGGGCAGCGTGAAAAATTGTAGCCTGAAGCAAGTAGGTTTTAGGTAACACAATTCAATGTTTGTTCTTACAAGATGCGAAGATAATACTACTTCATTCAACAATGTTTTTTTTGACTACAGTAAAATTCATATATATAGCATATCTACAACTTTGTCACAATATCATTCATTCATAAGATGTATATGTAGGCCTGTTTATTTGTCTGGCTCTGATAATGACCATCATTTTCAGCTAATAATAAATATAGCATGATCTCACACTTGTATTATGTATTTTAGGAATAGTAGTCAAATTAGGCCTACTATTATTAGCATTTATTTAATTTATAGTTTTTAAAAAGAGAATGCCTTTTTTCTAGTCCTGATCAACAATTAATCACATTAAAAATAGGTTTTTGTGTATTTGTGTGTATTTTTTATGCATATATAAATACACACACATGCATGTATATATTTAAGAAAAATATGTTATACTATCTATCTAATATATAGCCAAAATTATACGAAAATAGCATGTAAATATATATATATATATTTTTAAATATATATATATGTCTACTGTATGTGTGTCTTTATATACTTACTAAATATACACAGCACACATATATTATAT
>JAUCMR010000160.1:13072354-13091259 GCA_032357425.1 Enteromius argenteus
ATGTACAAAGACAGTCCCCAAGGAACAACCTGGGTTTAGGTGTGTTGCTCAAGGGCACCATGGTGACAGTTCAAGGATCGACACCTGCAGAGACTGAACCTACAACCTTTTAGTAACAAGCTCTTTAATCACAAGGCAGCACCACCCACTGTCAGTGATGCTCAATCGATGTCTCTCGCTTTCTTAAAATGAACACAAGCACGTGTCAAATTCGTCTCTCCTCTTCATTCATCATTTTACGCATCTAAACAACACGTCCTGGACCGGTCCCGTGCGTAAAGAACGTGCGCAACGGGAAAAACTGTTGATGGGTCAGAAAAATGACGAGGGAAAACACTGGGCGGATTACTAGGATTGGATGGCACGAGTGATGCAATCCCTGCATCCTCCGAAGCCCTAACCGGATCGCGGAGAATCTGGCCGGAGATTTTGCCTCACCGAGTTTCCTTTATGACTATTACTACCTTTACCGAGGGAGCACACTTTTAGCAAGTGCCTCTTCGTTACAAATGTTTTTTTTCTCTACGCCCCTGGAATAGGACCTAAACATCATCAACATCAATGGAAGGAGCACGAAATCTTAATGCCAATTGTTGAACGAGTGATGTAAGTCAACCAATCACGCTAATTACGAGCATTTATTTATGCATATTTAATCGTGACTTTATTAAAGCGTTGATTTGATTTCTTTCATTTATTGCAGTGCAGCTTTGGATGTTGTGAAGCACGACCTTTGCTTCGAGGTGCACCCTGGAGAATTGCGTATCGACTCTTTTTCGCGTCTCGTTTTAAACTAAAACACTCGGTTGCATCCTAGATATTCGATACTTGATCGGTTTTCAATTCATCTTGGATTTTTTTTTTTTGCCGTGCAAAAGCTACAGGGAGATAATTTACCGTCGCATCCCTTTTCATCTCCACCATGAATTACCTGCGACGTCGACTATCGGACAGTAATTTCATGTCCAACTTGCCCAATGGCTACATGGGCGATTTACAGCGGCCCGATCCGCCGCAGCAGAGCCCAGCCCCGGTGCTCTCTCCGAGCTCTCAAGAGAGGCGTCAACCCCCCAGCCAGTCTACCGGCGCCGGCTTCTTTTCCTCCATTTCCAACGCCGTCAAACAGACCACCGCCGCAGCCGCCGCTACCTTTAACGAGGCCACCGAGAGAGGAATCGGCTCGAGCAACGCCAAGATCCTTCTGGTCATTGATGACCAGCAGACAGACTGGTAAGACGCATGATCCTATGTATTGTGAATGTATGACTTGGGTTTTATGAACAGATTATTTAAGTGTTTGTTTCACGTTTCAGGCTCGCACCTGAGGTGCAGCCCGTGCTAATACAGGCCAAAAAGAGTCACTGTCCAAATGTCGTGACTCATTAGTCTATGGGCCTTTCTGGCACGCGCGCTCGTGTAGTTGTGGGTGTGCCCGCGCGTGTGTTTGTGCGCATTTCACTATTCAGTCAGTCAGTTAATGGAGAAGACCCTACGGCAAAGTATATTACATTAGCTTTTCAGCTCAGATTAAAAGGTCCTGCGTTGATGGATTTAAAACTAGACCGGCTGTGCGTGGGGGGAAAATAGTGTTAATACAAAGTCTTTGAAAAAGCAAGGTAATTGAGGCACTTTTGAAATTTTTCACAGGTGAAAATCTCTGGAGAACTTATAGGTTGGATGGGTGTACGGTTCATATGTCCTGTTTTATGCTCAAGGAATTATATGTTTTTTGTTTTTTTTTTAATATATTTCAAGAGCCAGCCTTTCTTGTGTAATGGGGTTAATTGACTGACAGTATAGAGAACTTATGGGTTCCTCAGAGGACTGTTCTTTTTGCAAGGATGTCTGGAAGTTCTCCAGTTGTTTCCTCTGCATGGTGATCTGAGGAACCCCACATGGTGCTTCAAGTATCTTTACAATTTTAAAATGTGTGATGCTGCTCTCACTGTTTCCCATGAGGGCTTGTGACACATTTACTGGAATATTAAAATCAAAACAAAAACCAACAAAGTTAATTTCATATACATTTGATAAACTTTTCAGTGGAGGCAACATTTCATCCATCCATCCAATTATTTTATTTAGTAACTGAAAACATGACATTGCACTCTGAGATGAAATCTATTGGTGAAAAAACAATGGATTTAAAGTTAAGCATAATAGCTGCATATAAATATTCAAATTGTATTATTAGGCACCATTCACATAGTTACAGACATTGAAACAATACTCCTCAGCGTCCCTTTCACAAATAATTAATGCTTGATGAATACTTGAAATACATGATTTTCACACCATTCCACTCTTGCATAATCTAGTTTGGACACAGTTTGTGTGTTTTTGACAACTATGACTCAGAAGTGCAAAAATGTTCTTTCTTTTTTTTCATCTTTATTTCTTCAGGGCAAAGGTGTTCAAAGGCAAGAAGGTTCATGGTGAATTTGACATCAAAGTAGAACAGGTGAGACTTTTTTAATACTTGCAAAATAATAAAACAGTACAACTCAACAACGTGCCAAATGTCATTTATTAGATGTTAGACTTACCAAAACACATCAACTGGGTCGAGATTATTGCTATCACTCTGAGTTGCAATTGCAATATTGAGCCTGTCATTTCTTCAGTGGCATTTGTTTGTGTTTGTGAAAAGGGATGGGACAATATATCAAAGCAGTCCGTAATGAAATGCAAGATCTAATCTATTATAGACAGGGATAAAAGAAAATTAATCTGTTGTGTCAATGAATAATATCCTTTAAAATAATTAGTCATGAGCGAGACAGATTTGGTAGCAGCTTTACAATAAGCCAAAAGTAATTTCAACCAGAAGAAACATTTTGTTTTTGAACAACTGCTTAGATTTTTGTTTGGTTAGAGTTTTATATGTAATACTGTTAATTAGTACAGAATAATCTAGGGATTTATGTAAGACTTTGGACATTCTGGAATACCAAGGATTCAATATGCCTTTTGACGATTCCACATTTTGAGTTTTTTAATCACTTGTCAGTCAAAAACCCTGTCTTAAAAGAAAATATGGATGGTATGCTTTAAAAGGCAGCCGTTTTTATTCTCACAATTTAACCACACTGGCAACCCATCACAGGCCTCAGGTGCTGTTTTAGTATAAATGCTTTGACAACCCCACTTTACTGAACACATGCATTGATCCTTTCATTCCATCTGCTGATTTTCCATTGATTTTCAAGGCTGACTTCTCGGAGGTTAATCTGGTAGCTCATGCAACGGGAAGCTACAGTGTGGACATTGAGGCCATCCGCAATGGCAACAAAATCACAAAGTAGGTTTCACATCTGTTTTAGAAATCTTCAAGAATGTTTTTTTATTGCACAGAGAAAACATGTAATTCAGTGGATTAACTTTATTGATTAATTCAGCAAACAGTTAATGTATAGCCTATTATGAATATTTAAAGCAGCAATCAAGATGATTTATTTGAAGAACATATATGTACTGTATATGTTTCTGTGTATCTATACTTATAAATGGATAGATTTGCTTCGATTAATTACTTATAATGATTACTAATGTTTCCATGCTCATGTAGGTGTTTCAAGCCAGATTTTGTGCTGGTGCGACAGCATGCTTTTAGTATGGCCAAGAATGGAGACCACAGAAACATTGTGATTGGACTTCAGTATGCTGGTCTGCCCAGTGTCAATTCCCTTCACTCGGTCTACAACTTCTGTGACAAACCATGGGTGGTGAGCACTGCATACATCAATCCATACCAATCAGCTTATTAGGGATGTTCTTATTGTATACAATTTGAATTGAATAATGTATTTTAATTATGTTTCTATTCATTAAAAAAAATGACACATTCTCGTATTCCCAGAGTAAAAGAAAGTAGTGTTTTTCAAATCATGGAAATGAATCAAATTGGTAACATTTTACTTAAAACCTTAAAGCGTTATAAAGCTATTCATTATATAAGGTGGAATTATAATATTTGAAGTTTTGTTTGTCTTTTGTTTTATTGCATTATATTTTCTAAAATAAATAGATAAGTATTATGATGTATTATTACAGTGGTTGCAATTATTCATGAGATCATGAAATTACAAATACATCATAAGGTGCCTTACAAGGCATAATTAATGCATTAAAGTTACTTTTTATAATGCATTATATATATAAAGGATTTGAGTGTTACCATATTATTCCATATACCATCTTATTAAATGTCTGTATTTCTATATTCAATGCACAAGCTCTAGTGTAAAAAAGGATAAAGCTATGTGTTGCTCTTGTATAGTAAGAAATATATACATTTTTAGTCAATTCTTTTTAATGAATTAGGTCAAGCTGCTTCACAAATCAGACTAAATAATTCATTTGTTAAACATCAAAATGATTTTTAACAATTAATCAAACTTTTTTAAAAACTGAAAATGTCAACCCGTTTCCATGCCTCCAGTTAAAAAAGGGAAGAGCATTATCAGGGTTTTCATACAATTTGACCATTAAATGTCTGTAACTATTGCTGCATGTCTCTATGTTTATGTATATATGTATGTCTGTGTGTGGGTCGACGTGCATCTATCAGTTCGCTCAGTTGTCCAGATTGTACAAGCAGTTGGGTCCAGAGGAGTTCCCACTGATCGACCAGGTTTATTACCCCAACCACAAGGAGATGGTGAGTGTTTAACCATCTGTCCCTGTCCCTCTCCTGGCCCTCGTCACCAGGAAACTCTGAGCTATAGGGCACTAGACGATCCCACCGGACCCCGCACAAAGCTCCCATCTGTGGCAGGGACAGCAATGCCTGGATGCAGTAAACAGTAAAACATAAAAGACTCATGCATATTCAGTGCCCCAGTTCAGCACTGCTCCACTCAGCATAGCTATACAGCCCTGTCTAGACTGGAAATTTCATGAACTCCAGTATAATAGTGTGGTACATCACAGTTCTTATAGGCATAGTTCAGGTTTTAATAGGAGAGGGGAGGCTTGCTGCAGTGCCACCACCTCCTCCTATTCCTCCACTGCAGGCATCTTCACACATAAATGATCCCAGACACACTCTTTGCCAGAACGTTTTCCTCTCTCACTGGCCTTTTTCTAAGATAAAGCACAGCAGACTCAGGCGTAATTCTGTGGGCTCATTTTGTCTCTGAGCAGAAAGATTTTGCTCTAGCATTTAATTTACTTTAGCAATATAAAGAAGATGCCTTTTAAGCACCACTGAGACAACCAATTTAAAGCAAAGCAACTAGTTGTTGGGGTCATTTACTATTAAATAATTCATTCAGAAAAGAAAATATCATGCCAAAATTGCAAATTAACATCTGCAATAGAAACATGGTTGAGTAATGGCATCTATAGAATTCTATATTCATATAAACACACATGCTACCATACCAGATATGTATAGATTCTTTATTCCGCTCCAGATAATTTGACGCATTCGCCATCTTGGAACAGTCAACTTGATGTCTTTCACCATAATAATTAATGATGATGGTTTAAAGGGATTCATTTATTTGGTAAAAAAATTCAGTAAAAATAGTACGATTTTCTAATATGTTCTATTGTAAATACTTTAAAATGTCATTTATTCTTGTGACACATAGCTAAATGTTCGACAGCCCTTTCTCTACATTAGTGTCACATGAACCTTCAGAAATCATAATATGCTGAGAAATATTTCTTAACATTATGAAAAGAGTTGTGTGACTTAATATTTTTCTGAAAATGGAAACTTTCAGGATTCTTTGATAAATAGAACATTAAAACAAACAGCATTTATTTGAAATAGAAATGTAATGTTATAATTGTGATATTATTCTCTTTTAAAAAAATCTTAATATATCCCTTTTGTCATTAGATCACCACACCTGGCTTTCCTGTGGTAGTAAAGATGGGTCATGCTCACTCTGGCATGGGAAAGGTATGAATGAAACCCTTTCTTAGACATTCCTGCCAATTACTATTTTTAAAATATATGATACAATGTTATTTATTAAACTAAGTAAAAAGCCCTAACTAGCATATATTTATATATATTATTGTGTGAATTGTTTTGTATCAGTGCAATTCAAATTCTCTGTACAGGTCAAAGTGGACAATCAATATGATTTCCAAGACATTGCTAGTGTTGTCGCTTTGACAAAGACGTATGCCACATCTGAGCCTTTTATTGACGCCAAGTATGACATCCGAATCCAGAAAATCGGTGACAATTACAAGGCCTACATGTAAGAGACTAAAACCATAGCAGTGTTTTCATGTCAGTATGACATGATGGAATCTATTCCTTTAACAATCATCACTGGAACTGATTGTAAAACACTGTGTCATACCTGCTGTTGTGTTATTGGACAGGAGGACATCTATATCAGGCAACTGGAAGACCAACACAGGATCAGCCATGTTAGAGCAGGTGGCCATGTCTGACAGGTACAACACTTCTTAGAGAAAGTTCCTTCTTCCACGACACAAGGCATATTATACAGTTCTTATAACATGGCAGCAGATAACCTTATTAGATTTTTGCTCATCTAAAAATTACATATTTTGCATAATTTAACATGTTATGTATTCTGCATATCATATGCTAATAGCTCTTTTCCAAAACCTTGTGAGCTGCCTTAGTAGGCAGCACTATAGGACATTAAATGCACTCTTCCTTGTAAAATACCTAATTTAAAGCAAATTCTTATACAGCATTGCTTATTTTGTTCAAGATGTTGGATGAAGCAAGATAATTTTTTTATATAATAATATACATATTTATTAATTCATTAGTAATTCATTCAGTGCTGAAATGTATTTACTGAAATAAATTGTATGTTGATGTTTTGAGGAATTGTACATTCAATAGTTTGTTAGAATGCAGAATTCTTTTTAAAAGCTTCTTGTTTGCTCCTTGGCCAAAAACATATACATATATATAATATGACTATTATAATAAAAAATTACTTATACATTAAATACATTTAATTAATTAAGCCATAATCACAATTCTGGTTTTATTTATATTGTGCAGCCCTAATTATAGAAATTAATGTAAGAGTCATTTACAAATAATACTAATAATAATAATTAAAAAATTAATACAGATCTGGAACTACTCGAGGGTGAGTAAATGATGACAGAATTTAAATTTTTTGGGTGAACTATTCCTTTAAATTATATATATATATATATTACTAACGCTGTAATTGTAAAAGCCTACACCGAACATATATCACATAATAAACCAATTTATTTTGGAACAAATTGTTTGCTAGTATGGAGTATAGTTTGCTAAAGGATTTTTAATTAAAACAGTCGATAATACTAAGCCAAACATAAGTCTTGTTCTACAGTAATCCCGATTCCCTTGTTTACTTTAGGCAACAGTGTGGGTGGATGCTTTTAGTGGAATGCACAAGGTCATCATTTGCGATTTTCCCTGCAGGTATCGTATGTGGGTGGACGTATGCTCTGAGGTTTTCGGAGGTCTTGATATATGCGCTGTAGAGGCACTGCATGGTAAAGATGGTCGAGATTACATCATAGAGGTAATAACATCTGCAAAAACAATACATTTTTAAAATAGCGCTATGAAATATACTTAATGCCGTGGGCCAACACTCTCTGTGTGTGTGTCTATTAGGTGGTGGGCTGTTCAATGCCTCTCATAGGAGACCAGCAGGATGAGGACCGGGCTCTGATAGCTGATGTTGTTGTGGCTAAAATGAACGAGACTGTGCCACACACTTCAGCTCCCACTCCAGTCCGTCCTCAGGTTAATACACTCGCTTCAAAACATCCCCACATATTGTCAACATAGGCTTGAAAACGAAAACGTGTCTGTGGTGATATTTCTGTGAAATGATATCACATTGCTTCTTGTATGCTTTGTGTCAGAGTGAAATGTGAGTGGCTCTAAAAGCACGTCCAGTATTATCTGCAACAGATGAACGAGAAGCAGACAACGTTTTGTTACAATGTCTCTGTATGCAGTGCAGCAGTTTAGAAATGAAAATGTCAGGTAACCGAAATAACAAAAACGTGAGATACATAATGCATTTGCTGAAACAACCAAGCAATTTTAGTTTGCTTCTACAAGTCTCTCAGCTCTTTTTTATTTTAACTTGTGTGTCACGGGAGCAAGGGCAATGCATATAGAGCTGGTTATTTGATGATTTGTATTCATTTACAAATCATGCACAACAGAAGTATGTGTTTATAAATCAATAATCTGCCCCTGTAATCATCATTTATGTGAAAAAGAATGAAAGCCGTATATTCCCATGTGACATGTTAAAAACGCTTTGCTCCTTGCAAAATCAAAGATCCAATTTTATTGCGCAGTTCATTTGGCCACTCAAAGTATTGCTACTGCTTGATAGCACATCTGACGTAAAAGCATGCATATAAAAACTGTAATTTCTGCTTATGCAACATTAAGCAGTGCAATGCTGCTGAATAATCCAGTACAATGGTGCAGTTTTCTCCCACCAGTCAGTATTATTGTCAGTTTGTTCAGCAGAAATATGCAAAACTTGTAGTCACAGCATGAGCCTGAGATCTTTTTTGATTGCAGTGCAGAGACTGCTATTCTCCATTATTCCCAAAGCTGTGATTGTAATGATTCATAGCCACACAGATGGGAGAGAATGAGAGTGAGAAATGCCTTTAATGCATAAGCTAAAGACTCAGACATCATATCTCATCACCTCTGCATCAAATCGCTTGGTTTAATTCCCTCCACATTTGTGCTAAACTGATTGCCTGAAGATTAATGACTGCACTTTAGTTGGCATCAGCCATTTATTTATGTTTCTTTAATGATGCTCAGCACTTTTTGAGGTTGCAGGCGTTTGGAAGGTTTTTTAAATGCAATTGACAAAAAAAAGTGACCCAAAAAAGTGACTAAAAAAGAGACTAGTGTTTCTAAAAATACTGAAATTTGTACTTGCCAGCATTCTGTTTCTGTGTGGTTTGGTTTCTAATATACTCTGCCCTCCTATGTTTGTTGTGTATTTTAGGGCCCAGCTGTTTCACCTCAACCCATCTCTCAGGCTAGAGTCCCCCAGGCACAACAGCGCCCTCCTCCACAGGGTAAGGGATTACACTGCAATTATGGGCCAACCTTTTAGGCATAGTTTAATAACGCAAATTCATTCATCATTAAATCACCTTTACATTTTGTATGACTTTCTTGCTTGTGTTGAACACATAATGAGCTTAAGCTGCGATTTACATACTATGACAGTAAACAGTTTAATTGCCAAACTCTAAAATTGTCTTCTTTTTTTTTTACCATAAAACAACACCATGACAATAATACATACAGATAATCTTCTGAAACCATACAATAGTTTTATGGGGGAATAAGCTACATAAATAAACATCATTACTCAAAATTTTCCACCC
This sequence comes from Enteromius argenteus, assembly GCA_032357425.1. Classification (NCBI taxonomy): domain Eukaryota; kingdom Metazoa; phylum Chordata; class Actinopteri; order Cypriniformes; family Cyprinidae; genus Enteromius; species Enteromius argenteus. The sequence goes on from JAUCMR010000160.1 coordinate 13,081,745, forward strand.
CATAGTTTTCAAATATGCCATATGAAGATACACTGCAAAAGGTTTGACATAATTGATGGCAGGCAGATATTATTTGCTGCTAATCTGAGTGGGAAACATTTTTAGTGAATAAGATGTTAAGTTTTGGTTTGTTTATCACTCAAGCCTTGAACAGTATCTTGAAATATAGCTTCTGGGTGGCTTACTTTTTAAAATGATTTAGGGCCTGTTCAACTGACTTCATCAAAGAAGGAACAACAGTACAAAAGTATTAGATTTTTCATCACAATACTACTAATATGCTTTAACAAAGTAGATTTCTTTTGTGTTCATTACATGCCAACACCAAAAGACTTCTGCTGCTTCACTGCCGACCGATTCCAGATTCTTCCTCTTTTATTAATGGTTGCTTAGTAAGATGCTATGTTTGTGAGTGCCACAAAGTCATAGTTTAGTTTTACAGCATTTCAAATCTCACTAGTTAGCCAATTTTTTATCTTTTTTTGCGGTGCAATGTAAATGAGATTTGAATACATTTTCGCGAAAAGCTTCTTTCTTGATGTGAATGGGCCTTTATGATAAAAATAACAAATTAATTTTACTGCATGCAACACAGAGACTTTAGACATTCAGAAAACAGAAAAAGGAAGTCATAGAGGTTTGGAATGACATGAGGGTTAGTTAATTAAGACAGATATTTCCAAAAATCAATAGATCTCTCGATGACTGTATAAAAGGGTCAATAGTTTGTCCTTATATTACAGCTTGTTTACAAAGTAAAAATAAGTTCTGCTTTTAGGAGGGCCACAACAAGCAGCTGCTAGCACCACTGCTGTCCGTCAAGGAGCCCCACCACAACAGCGTCCCTCTCCCCAGGGCCAGCCCCCTGCCCAAACCCAGTCTGTGACCAGTCCTAATGCCCAGAACCCCCCTGCCCAACAAACCCGGCCTAATCAACCCCCACAGCGACAAGCCAGTCAAGGGGCCGCAGGCCAGCAGAGGCCCCCCCCAGCACAGGGTCCCACCCAGCGTGGCCCGGGTGGCTCTCCCCAGTCACCGAGGCCCCAGCAAGGTGGTCCGCAGCAGCAGCCACAGAGGCCTCAAACTGGCAGTCAGGGTCCCAAACCAGCTGGCCAGCCTCAGCAGAGGCCTCAACAGCCAAGACAAGGCCAGCCAACCAGGCAGCCTACACAGGGTGGGTCACAGCCGACCCCGGACGCCCCTCAACCAGCCCCGCAACAGCAGGGCAGTCCCCGTCCTCCTACCACTCAACAACCACGGCCTACTGCACAGGGCCAGGGAGGTCCAGGAGGTGCACGACCTCCCCTGCAGCAGAAACCCACACCTCCACAGAAACCAAGTCCTGATCACCCGGCTCTGAGTGGATCGCCGCAGCTTAAGTAAGATGTTTTTTGTCCTCTGTCATATTTGTATGTTCATTTGACTGGATGTGAAGGTTTTTATGATTCATAAGCATCTGGACATGTTTTTCCATTTGTTGATGTTTTATCACCCACACAAATGACTACATCAGATAGATGGTGGCCATTCTTATCTGCTATATCGGAAAATTCTAAAAGTTAATGGTACTGATTGAAAGTGACTGTGTGAATTAGGCTAAAGCTATTGGGGTAAATGTTTTTGAACTGATTTGATTTTAAATCACAAGCTCTAAATTTGATTGTACACAATACTCAAAAGTTTGGTGTCAGTTTTCTACAAGGATTTTGAAATGTGTGGTTTTTTTTTTAGAAAACATATTTTAAAATGTTAATTTAGAAAATGAACAGCCCAAACTATGAAGTTGAATTTGTTAGTTAGAACACAGTGACAAATACAGGATGGGAAGTGCTGTATAGGTAGATTATTTGTGACTAAACAGAAAACCTGTGATGTCACAGTAATGCTATTTTTTTATATAAGAGAATGGATGGTTACTAGTAAATTATTGTTCTGATTGGTCATTTCTTGACTTGCCTGCCAATTACAATGTCATTATACCCTGTACTGTTTTAACTAATTCACAAAGCCATCACAATTTCTTCCTATTTCAAAATAGCAATGGTGAAAGCTCAAAAAACTGGATAAAGGCTTATATAAAACTGCCTGAAATTATATATATTTAACTTTATTTAGCGAAACTAAAAAATAAAAACAAAAAATTTAAAAACTATAATCTTACACCTTTTTAGCATATATTCCATATTTTGGGTGTATTGGGTATTACCAAGTATGCAACCCATGAGCATGAAATGAATGGATAAGCACGTCCAAAAGCTCCTAAACAGATTCTGCAACGCATACTATGAGGACTTCAATGACTATAAATATTCATAAACAGATTTTGATAATGGTGATGATAATAATGACATTTGACAATAATGGTGATACTGATAAATGTGGCTTATACATATAGGCAGACGCCTAAATAAAACAATGGAGATACAGAAGTATGCACACTAGATGATCTGGTATTTTGCATGCCAAAGATGGCTACCTTCAGTCTTACACCCAAACCATTCATGCACTTGATTGTGGAAATTGCATTTTTCTGAATGGAAATGTGCATTTGATCTATTTTCACTGTCAAGCGACTGTCAGCAAGTATGAATGTGATCATCTTATTCCCACTATTCCTCAATTAAGTCCTAAGGTGACTAATACAACATAAAACAAAACAAAACAACAACAAAAAAACAAAAACAAGAAAATATACTATTTATTTATGTTCCAGAGATGTGCCTTTCAACTTGGTTCTTTATTTAGGAATAGTGGCCCAGAATAAACTATGACACAGAGTAAAGTGCATGTTTCTACATCCAGAGATACCATTTCTCATAAGTCCAAAGGCTGATGTAAACATTGCACTTGAGTCATGATTGCTTAAATGAATGACACAAAAGAAAGCATTTGAATTTCATTCTCTCTTTCTCTCACAGCTTATTTATTTTTCTCTGCCATACCTTTTTAAATCCATCTCCATGGGTTTGCTGCATGACTTTAATAGCCTCTTCCTCTCCTTTATTGCCACTTCTTCTCTTTGTAGCAAATCCCAGTCTCTTACCAATACATTCAACATTCCAGAAACGCCGGCCGCCCAGCACCAAAGTCCTAGTCAGGATGAAGCCAAGGCTGAGACCATCCGCAACCTTCGGAAATCCTTTGCAAGCCTCTTCTCCGTGGAATAAACACAGACACACACACAGACAGAGAGGTTATTGAGTCTTTCTAAAAAAACAAACAAACATGCAAACACAGACACTCAATTATACACAGAAAGGACCAATTAAATCACACATTGCCGTGCACATCAGATCTGTGCATGTCAATTTGCAATGCGACATTAATAAAACACTGCCTGCACTGATAAAGGCTGCGATATGAAGTGAGAAATCACAGCATTACTGCAGTTTTAACACAACTTAATTCTTTAGACACATTCCCAGTTTTTTGAGTCCAACTGATGGAGGGAGGTGTGAAAATAAAATACCACACACAGAAACACTCGCTCGCACCCTTTTACACTACCTACACAGTGACTGGACCCGCATACACTTAGCACACGTGCTAACTCTTGCTTATTCATTCCAGTGTCCTATTATTAACTTGTAATCCTAGATACGTTTTGAAAATGAAAAGTTTTTGGTGGACATTTTGTTGTAAAACCATCCACCGCCACGCTCTCTCAGATATATGATATCTGGATATGTCTGCTAATTGTCCGAAGCATGTTCTATTACAATAAGGGGCACCATCTAATGATTTTAAGTGTGCACCACATTGTACTGTAACCAAATGGTTTATCGTTCCGTATTTTACATGCTTGAGCAGGATTTTGGATTTTGCAATGATGACCCATTGTGATGTTGTTCAAATTTTGCACAAGCTTCCATCGTTGAAACTAACCCCCGCGGCTGTTAGCGCTAGCAACTTGCGATACTTGCATGTCACTTAAGGAGAACGTAGTCGCACAATGTGGGTGGTCTTGCTTTGTGTCGTGTCGTTGCACCTAGATAAGGTAGTTGTAGTGAAAACGTTGTTTCATTTTTGTGAGCAAGCTGCTTCCCTGACGTCCCTTTTCCTGACAAAACACACAATGGTACACCCTCCGACGTGTTGAATATGCCTTAGCCAGATAGGCATACAAAAAGAGATTGGTTTTGTGCAATCACATATGTCTCAGGGATGTCCTGAAGAGAAAGACGCAATGACTTAGCGTCATTGATCAGGTCTTCCAACCCATTACTGTAGAGAGTTACTGATTGCGAAGGCCAGTACAGGGAGGAATCCGTCGAATGTATTCGATTTCTACATAAACATGTTTGCACACTAATACTGTAACACTTGAGAACATACAAGATGAGTGAAAGCACAGGAAGGTTTGTTGCATCAAGAGAAGGTATGTTTTGCATGCCTGGATGAGCATGTAGGTGTTTGGAGCTGCTTGTTCATTGCACTTGGGCCCTATGAAAACGCAAAGCCAAAATACAAAGCCAAGGATGCCATCAGCAGCAAACGTCTTCACGAAAAGATTATCTTTAGAGGAGATGCTCGTCACATGTTGGGTTTTAGACTAAACTGCATTTAGTATGTCCCAGTGTGATCCTAGTTACACAATGTGGATCCTTAAACCAACTACTCCTTAAACTTCTCGCCATACCCAAGGAGTTTAGAGCTGAACCGGCAGTGTCTTCCACAAGTGAGGATGAAACATCCCAATACTGTTGTGTTTTAGGCAATATATTTAGTCAAGGAGTCCTGACCCAATCCCAAAACCTCCCCTGCTTTCCCGCTCACCAGCCTGTTGTGTATTCACAGTGATCCTTTTGTGACAAATGGTGCGTTAATGTGTATATATATGTATAATGTAATGTTGTACCGTAAACTGTCTAAACCAAATAGAAGTGTTGTACAGATCTTAACTCAACAAACGATGCAAACGTCCTGTATTTGATTTGATCCTCCAAAGGTGATCGTTGTGGGTCTTGTGTAAGACAGGATTTTACTTCAATCAGATGTGATATAGGTTGTGCAATATCTCCACTGTAAACTAAACCTAACAGGTCTGTGTTCTTTATTTGACCCGTTTTGTGACAAATGCAGTTGTTAAAACTCATCTTCAGTGTGTCCATTGATATGATTGTAAGTGGCTTGACTGGTTCACATATGTGATTATCTAGATGGTCCTCCGTGATATTGTTGTGGCTAGGGTTGCAAAGGGGCGGAAAATTTCCGGAAATTTTCTGGAAACTTTCCATAGAAACTTCGTCTGGGAAATTTTGGAAATATTCAAAATTTGAAACTTACTAGGAATTTACAGTAATTTTGGGCAATTTATAGGAATTAATTTCAAATTTGGGGAAATTTATAAAAGTGTATCATATACAAACTTAAAAAATAATTTTTACATAAAAAAGTGGATATTACAACATAAAACCATTATTTTAAACTGTAATACAGTGCAGTGTAACTGTTTTGTTCTGTGTTTTTGATCAAATAAATGAAGGCTTGATGAGCAAAAATTTAGCTCAGTTTTAAAACATTAAAAAAAAAAAAAAATAAAAAAAAAAAATATATATATATATATATATACACACACACACACAAAAAAAACCTTATTTACGTGAATTCCATTGATCAAACATATTTAGAATATCAAAACTTAGATGTAGCCTTTGGGCTCAAATGCAGCAAGTGTGGCTCTGAGAAAATGGAGGGGAGTCCCTCTTTTAGGTGATCAGATGGGATTGTGTGTGGGGGAGGGTCATTTTTAGACTTATTTTATTATTAGCTCACCTAAATGTTCAGTCAGGGTATTTGTACAATTTTACAATGGTTTAACCTAATTTAGTTGCCCAGCATAATGCACACAGCATAATAATGTTTTAATTTTATAATTTTTAATTTTTTAATTAGTCTAGAAATTAAACTAAAATTGCATTAAATCTAGTTGTTTTAACCAAGATTATTAACACCAAGAGTGTTTTCTCAGCTACATTTAAATTCCTAGTTCCTGCAATTTCCAGTTTATTCCCATTAATTCCTGTTAATTCCCATATATATCTGTTAATTTCCCTAAATTACCGTTAATTCCCATGGAAAGTTTCCAGTCTCGAAAATTACCGGAATTTTGCAACCCTAGTTGTGGCTCAGGCAAACTTTTAGTGCTCTTCTATGTGGTTCATGTTTTTAACAGTTAGGATAGATATGTATGTTAAATGATGGCTTTAATGAATGTCTAATGAATAACTGTATCACTGATGCAATTAAGTTTTGGAGGCAAATGAAATTTCAGTAATTTATTTGAATGTTGCAGTACTTGCGGAACCCATGCCTGAGGTTTGTACTTCATGATTTGGTTTGAGTTTTTTGGCATATTTACATTTGTGTACTTTCTTTTTTATATAGCCTATTAAGAGGAATTATCTCCTTTTAAAGAAAATGTATTCAAATGGGTCATAATTTCTAAATAGGTTTGACTGTTTGATTCTCAGTGAATTTTATTGTCTGTTCATGCCTGCCAATTGTATAGAGAAAGGAAGATATAAAATTGAATCACAAATATATAGAATTATAGTCTTAAATTCTATTAAAATGAGAAATATTGTTAAACATTGTGTAGTATTACACAAACAGATGCAACTTTGATGTGATCTTCAATGTAGCTTAATAATGTTGTCAAATTACTATGCTAAAATGTGCACATAATCAATAAAGTCTATCAAATAAATATGCATCTCTTTTCTCTTACGTTAACAAACTCTGCTTGGTACTAATCATAAAGCAAGTCAATGGTGGCCCATTACAGTAATAGCCTAAAATAAAAGACTCCAATGAGCAGCAGTATAATGACAACATCAACTTAAGAATCACAATAAATAATTACACCAACCAATATAAAAAAATACATATAAAGGCATTTGTTAATATTTTTCATTTTCAGTAGGATAAATATTGTTGTCAAATAGCCGAATGCCTCGCTAACCTGATTTTACCAAGTGCAACATGTCCCTGGGTCAACGTTCTGATTAACCAATCAGATTTGAAGAAACAGTTTACAGTTTTTGGCTTAAAATCAGTGTTTGGTGCTTCTAAATCAGTGTCTGTCATCTATCACTTCCTCTGATTTTAGGCATTACTCATGGGTAAGGTTAGGGGTAGGTGTAGAGATGTGGTCAAGACTATATTTTTGCATTAAAATATGTTGACCAAGGGACTCATCTACAACTTGGAAAAATCAGGACGTGCCTGAAAGCCTACTGAAGTAGGTTAAGCTAAAGATTTTCATAAACTCTCCATCCTCAATCTTTTGCAACAACATTTCCCCTCTTAACCATTGTGAACTACATTAGTCTACTTTACCTGTAATCTGTTTATGGCTGTCAAGCTACGCAACAACATGACACACAACTTATAGTTCACCCACAAATAATGTCAACATTTACTTACCCTCATTGTTTCTTCTGTGACTTTCTGATTTCTAAATAAGTTCTAAAATCCGTTAATGAAATTAGAACGAAGATATTAGATTAAAGCTGTCGAAGTCATTGATTGAAAACTTTTTTTTCTTATCGGTTCTTAAACTCCAGGTCCATTTTGATACATGTACATTTAAGTAATAATCGCATTGCAATGTACAAAATGCAAGTGCAAAAAGGCTGTAACTCAGCATGACCACAGTGTGGCGCAAGTCTGCAATATTTTTGAGCACCATTTATGATCTATTTTAGGTCGATGAGATCTGCTGTGTAATAGGCTACATTACTGCATGACTCTGCTCATGCTGTATTAATAAACAACAGATGATTAATTTGCATTCTTAACTTCAAATTGTAACATAAACGTAAGCCAAAAGAGTACATTCACAGGTTGAAGAACATGCGATTCGTGTGGTTGAAGGAGGTTCAGTTCAGTTTGGTAGTTCTTGGCTATTTATATAATTTATTGTGTCATAAACGTCAGATTTCTCAAAGAAGGGGGAGCTCTGCTTTTGCCGGTGAATACAGTACAACAGAGTAGCTGTTAGTGCATCACCGCTGTCAAAGGCGTGATACAGCTACATTATTGCTTTCAAAGCCATTTTTTCTTTCTTTTCATTTTTAACAAAGCTTCTACTCAGCAATAGCAAATCTTTTTTTCCTTTATACAATCTACTCATAATCAAAGCATTGATTGGGCTGTGGCGTATAATTATTTTTAGTGGTCTGTGACCTTTGTTCATTGATATTGAACTAAAGCTGTCTCTTTTTTGCTGAAAGGCTCTTTATGTATCTAAGCACAAATCATGTAATGCAATCAAGCAGAGACATCTCTTCCAGTGCCTGGACTACTCTGCTACTGAGTGTCCTTATGCACACAACTGTCATACTGTTCATGCAATCAGAAAAAGGCTCTTGCAAGGGAGATACTATGATGTTACACATAACTTGGACTGGTAAAAAGAAGCTAAGAGTGTTTGACACTGTTTTACATCAGCATGCAAGGCTTTATTAGACCCCGATGTGAGCAGGTATCACACAGGCCCCATCTGTGCTGTTGTTTCACAGGCGCTGTCTCCTTTGAAATTAGGAAACTGAGCACCATAAGAGGACTGTCACTCACTGCAGTGAGCTGTGGGCTCATAATTACATTGCTCAAAGGTCACAACCTTTATTGACTGCTGTAGAGATGAGTGTGAGTTTTGTGTTTTCTCATCAGTTGTGTATTTCTCGTAAACAAATGATCATCTTTCAATTACCAATTAAAATAAACCATTGTTTTAACCTCATAACAGCAAGTTTGAAAGCAGCCCAGCAGTTATTGTAAATTTTTTAATTAAATTATTGTATCCCAAACAGCCAATAGTCTTGCTCAATTCTGAGCCCCATAAATGACAAGAAAACTAACAGTGTGCTTCAGGAAGTCGGAGGTGGATGAGGTCGATTTTAATTAGAAGGCAGATCAATTTTTGTTTCTGTTTACCCTTTCCATTTATCTGGACTATGAATTAAAACCTTTTAAAAGTCGAATTGCAGACTTAGTCTTTAAACCCAACCTCCTTTTAAACAATGTTAATGTTATGCTAGGACATGTAGATCCTCCACTTAGCATGTAGCAAAGGCCACTGCATGTAAAGCAGCTGTTCTCAACCTTATTGACTCGAAAGCTAACCATTGTTCAACACAAATTTCAAAGACCCCAACCATTATAGCTACTTGCTTTAATTTGTTTAATTGAACTCCTAGGAAACTAAATTTAATGAAACTGTTCATCTTCCAATTGTAATTTCTGCTCAGGACATTCTGTAGGCACCTTTAAACATATGTTTGGGATTACCCCAAGGTAAATCATTTCTGGAAATGGGTATCTGAGACACTGAAGGAAATATTGGAAGTTAATATATCTTGCTGTCCTAGGTTTTTTTTTTTAAATGATGACTCATCTTTCAGCTTCTCTTTGTCTCAGAAAAAACTGTTATTTTCTGGATTAACTGCAGCCAAGAAAATGCTAGCCCTACATTGGCAACCTCCACATTCTTTAGCTTGGTCACAGTGGAT
>JAUCMR010000160.1:13096349-13119586 GCA_032357425.1 Enteromius argenteus
ACACGCTGTACACCCAGAAGCTTGTACATTTCCATCGTTTGAGCAAACTGCAGTACATTGTTGTAGTCGCCAAAAAGACTGGAGATGCAAACAGTAAAGTTATACTTAAAAGTGTCCATTTTGACCTGATTTTTTATTGGCAGATACTCCGTAACATTGTTGTCTGAATCTTTAGTTGATATGAGGACATGTGTTGCTTTTTGCGTGTGCTTGCCTTCACAAATCACATCTGAGACGTGAAACGGGAAGCCAAAATGGTCGCTGTGTATCTGGACCTTAGCGTGAACTGTTCTGCAGACTTGTTCAGCGCTGCAGTAAACACAGTAAAGTGGCTGAAGACTGTTTCTGTAGATTATGCCGATGACTCGAATGACCCCATTCAGTCTGTGGTCGATAAATGCAGACACCATGAAATGCTTTGAGTCTTTGATGGGTGTAATCGAAATTAAAAGGTCTGTGATTTTACTTGCATTATAGAAGGCATGCTGTGAGTCTTTGATGGGCACTGTCAAAATTGAAGCGCTTAGGATTTTTTGAGCTTTGTAGAAAGCAATCATATATTTGTAAAGAGGATAACTACTCTTGTATGCCAAAATCAGTGTTGAAGTAATACAGATACATGTTAGAGCAAGAAATATTTTAAATGTGTTGTTATCCATCTGCCCTTTAATGCCTGTAGAGTAAAGCAAAGATGAACGTCAGAAATGTGTGAACTTACATCTATGAATTCTGTCTGTCCATAATGCCTAAACTGATGTTCTAAACTTTAAGAATTTTTAAATATTGTAAGGTTGACTTGATAGTTTTCCTTTTCTAGTTAAGATTACAGTTATTTGTATTTCAGTTCATTTTAATTAGACATCATGTTTAGGCCTAAATTCAAATTCTGCATATTTTCTGCTCCCTCAGTTCAGATTCTGCAAAAAATGAATTGAAATGATGGTATTCCTTTAACCTGTTCACTGATATAATCTTGGTCTTTATTTATTTTATACGTTTAAATGTAAACAAAACCTTAACACACAAGAATAAAGTGTGCTCCTCTAATGTATGCATTTCGTAGCCAGTGATTCATAAAAACCAATAACATATATTTAGCATGAAACTGTTTAAATACTGAAAATCTAAATCTAAACTGTGTTAGAGCCAGCACCACCACAACAGACAAATTACATTTCTGAAATCAGCATAGCAAGCTCCTGATGATTTAGCAAATGTTAAATAAAGCATGCACTTACCACAACATCAAAATTCAACAAAGATCTAAAAAAAATCATAGCTGCTTTGACCATTTCTGCGAAACAGAAAATATTAAAGTAAGATGAAAAATAGACACAGTACCTTTTGTCACAATATATCATAGTTGCCTTACAGAACAGGTATAGATAAGGATAAGGAGGAAACTGATTAAAAGAACCTGCTTTAAGAACAGGAACTCTGTATCACCTATATGTGAAGATAGCTGTCATAAATGCCTTGGAACAGCCCACTATATTTGATTATCAGCAGCACAGGTATATGTGGAGAATATTTCAGATATTGTGTGATACTGAGCATTGTGTGAATGAGTCATTTTTAGAGACTGAATTATTTTTGTTTGTATATTTATAAGTGTGAATATTTATCATTTTTAATTTTAAAAAAGTTGTGAGGTACCATCATGGTTTGAGACTTTGACCTCAAAGATAACAACTTGCAGCAAGGATTCTAAATGGGTACACTAAACAAAGGGACAGCACTAAATTAAACCTAAACCTGTTTTTACTGACCTGTTATTAAACCTGTTTTTTTATATTGTTGGTCCTATCATATAGGCTACAATTAATCCACTCATGATAATAACAAAAAAAAGTTTGGATTTGTTGTATTAAAAGATAAATAAGTAATGGGAAAAAACTTGTTTTGTAAATATTAATATTGTTGAAGATGTTATAATTTTACCCTTTTGTAAATGGGTCAAATTACTTTTTCATGTTGCCAGTATATTTCTGTGTTGTCACAAAATCCTTTTTTTAGAAGCAATTAGAATTCATGAAGTGTACTGTAGTGAATTGTAAATTATTAACAGAAAAAAGAAAAATGAACACTTCACTTCTAATATGCTTATACACTATATGATATAAAAACAAAAAGAAAACAAGATGTTTATCATAATAAATCCATACAAAATTCAAACACTTTAATGTTTAAGCCTCTGCATACATTTCCCATGTTTTAATACTGTATGTTTCAGTTACAATATATGTATTTCTACTAATTCCCATCTTTCAGGGAACGTTCCTCTTGCAAGGTTTTCTTTAAGTTATGAACAAATGTTATCTGGGGCAAGTTGCATGAGCTTAATCTCTATTTTAAGACTGTGTCTTAAAAACTAGTCTGACCAACTATAGCAGTCAAGGAGTAATGAGTCTTATTTTTCAGATTCAAATTAGACCAGTTTACATTTTGATGAAACCGACTTTTAAAAATGAAGACCAGAAAATACAAGATAAGTTAAAAAATAGTTCACTGGTAAGACTAAACATTTTAAGCAATGGGCACTTCATTAAATAATGCTAATAATGTTTTATAAATTTCACTATTTACTTCTTGTTTCAGATGACTCAGAGAACATTCTGCAACACTTTAATAGGGACCAGTTCTCACTATTAACTAGTTGCTTATTATGCCTGTTATTAACATAACATATTCCGGTAACACTTCAGAATAGGGGGTCAGAATAATGCATTAGTTAAGCATTAATTAATGGTTAATTTGTTCACAACTAAGCATTGGTTGATCAATGAATGATTAATGATTAACTTTACATTTTAAGGGCCTGAATTATGCATTAGTTAAGCACAAATAAACTAGTCATTTATGATTAACAATTATGCATCAGTTAAGCATGAACACGTATATAACTGATTATCTGTACGTATAGTAAGGGCATATTAGTCATTATTTGTAATTCATTAGTCATTTAAATACTATAAACAACAACAACAACAAAATAAGCTAGTAATTAATAATTAACTGAATGTACTGTAACCACATTTTATCCATTATTAACAACTTATTAACACACACACCTATATATTTTTGTATTATTTACTTTTTTTTTTTTGTTATTGTTATTATGTTTATTTACTGCTGGTTTGCAATAATATATGGCTAACTATTGTAATAAAGACAATAGAAAATATTTGATCCCCCACTTATTGAGTGGTATTCAAGTTTATTGATTAGGATAAGCTAATAATTAAGTCTAAACAACCATTAATATTGTGCTAATAAATGGAATTTGACCCCCTATTCTAAAGTGTATTGTTGTAATGGTGCATATATGAAAAGTATTATATATGCATTGAACATTTTTCCCATTTTTAGGTATTTTACTTTTTTTGAACATGTATTGAATATATTGTCAGAAGTCTCAAAAATATTGCAGTATAATGTTGTTTAACTAAATCTCCCAGTCTGGGTCAGTGGATGGTTTACAGTGCAGAGGTTCACAGCGATTTATGCAACTCTCTATTACTTGCAGCATCATTACTTTAGTTCATAAATCCAGTTACTGCCAGCCAGCCTCATTGGCCCTTCATGATGTAAAGTGAGGGTGAGAGTGTGAGTCTAGCAAATAAATGGAGATTCTTCTCTCTCTGACAGGCAGAGGGGTCTGACAGCATTTCTGGATTTAAATGAACACAGAACTCTCTGTACTGTCGAGCTATCACCACCTTCCATTCATCTTAAGTCCATAACGTCGGTTTACTTGGTCTCCATGGAGAGCTGCCCTCAGCATGCCATTTCTCAGCCTCGAAAAAAACACTATCTACATTGAGATTTTTGGCTTTTGCGTAGTTGCGGTAACCATGGATACTGCAGACATTCTTCATCAAGAGGTAGGAGATTGGTGTTTGATTGTGCATTGTCTGGATTACATTCATTTGAATGTTTGACCCTTAAAGATCATTTAGATATGGCTGAGGGAAAAGCTTTATAGATTTTAGCACCAGGATTTCTCGTCACCATCTGGAGTCCAGTTGATATTACTTGAGTAAAAGCAAGATACCCAAAACACAGAGTCAAACTCTGGGTATAAACAAGAAAAGGACTTTAACCATCACTGACTTTTGGGCAAAAGGATAAGGGATAGGAAACACAATCCCACCCTCTGTCCATTTGCCAAGTTGCCCTGGCAAGATATTTCACCAGACATCACCAAGCATTACCATAGACAGAGGTCGCTTTCATTAAGAGCTGCAGAATCTAACTTCCAGGCTTCAGTGAGCCTTTATGCTTTCAGCAAAAACTTACTGGTGAACCAAATTTCCTGAAATCCACAAATATGAATTAGTTTCTGTGAATCTCCTATTGCAATTAAATAATTTAAAACTTACGTTTGATTTTTGTGCATTATATAAAACACAAAAATCACAAAGGCATTTTACTGCCTTTTTTCATTATTACTTTGTACAGTTCTTTAAGGTCCACTTAAACTGTTAACACAATTTTTAATTAATGTGGGCTCCTATATATATATATATATATATATATATATATATATATATATAGTCAGCACAGCATCATCTTTCACTTTCAGTCTTTCTAAAAATCCTGCGCCGAATTGTGCCTTGTTTGTAAATGAATCCGCGGTAAAATGAAGGGGAAAAAAGGACCAAGACCTTATTGATGTGATCTGGAACTCCGTTAAGAATAAATGTAATCAAATATAGCTTATCGATTGTTTCTGCATAGACCTGTGATGCCACTCTCATTATTTACACTACATGTGTGAATCGGTGGGCGGGCCTAAATAGGCGGAGAATTAGAAGGTGGTGTTTGGCCACACTATTACATCACAAAGTGGCATATTCCTCAAGCTGTCTTTTTGGCAGATTTGCTTCAATACAAGCTGCATCAAAACATACCTTGATCATTTTAAATTAAGTATTTTACTTGCTGTGCAAAGGTTGCCCCGAAGAACGGAGTGTAAAAAACATGCTAATGGAATGCTGCACAACAAAGTCCCCAGTGAGTCCCTTCATTTTAGCGCAGCACCTAACCTTTACTCAAACACATTCTGCTTCCTGTTGTCCCACTCTAATGCACTTTCCCTGTTCCTTCTCTTCCATAATGGTGTTGCGGATGTAGAAGGAAAAAGCATCAAATTTAAATAAAACATGTCATATACAGCATGCGGTTCTCATTCAGCACAGATAATCAATTAGGTTATTATGTACAGATTTGTAACATCACACGGTATATAACAATCTCATATTAGACGTCATGCAGAAAATCATCAGCTGAGAAAAGGAGGAAACTTGTCAGCGCTATTCTTTTTTTACTACCATCATGCACCTTGCTTTTTACAAAAGGTAGTCATTAGCAAATGCGCTTGTGATGTCTGCACCCAACAAGAGCTCCACTTAAAGAAACAGCTTGCCTTTTACCAAAGTTGCAGCTAGGAATATACTGCTTTCTAATATATTAAAGAGCACAAAAAGCAGAGAATCAAAAGCAGATACGTTTTTAAAGTGCATAATGTGCCCATTAAAATAATACATGTGGAATTTTGTAATGTCACTTGAAAATGTTACTGGAACAGGTTAGTGACCTCAACAGGTGGGAATGTGGTTAAAAAGCGTTCTTTATAATCAGAGATAAACAGATCAACAGGCTTCAACATAATGACTCAGCATGAGGAGGATGAGAAATCAATATATGCAAAACCCCTCAAGGCATCACTGGCTGCTCTTCACTAGCAGTACATTGTAATTCCAGATCATCTGGATCTTTCTAGCTGTGATTTTTGCTTGTACAGCTGTTAGGTAATTAAGTGACTGCTTATGAAAGTAGTAAATGGCAGTAATTACTGTTCTTGTCAGAAGGACGGAGCTGCGGTCTGATTAGTAGATCAAACTGTATGTGGACCCTGTATTCTTTGTTAATAAATCATGTTAATGTTGCTCAAATGTGGGAGTAAATATGATTGAACACTACTTGACTTACATATATTTACTGTTATATAAACAGCATAGCAACCATTTACAATTGTTTAATCAGTCAGTTTGAGACAGTATAAAATTAAATAAAAATTAAAATTAAATGAACCTTGCGTTGTCGTAAAAAGATCAAATTATCCAATTTTTTTAAATTAATTTTCTTGTATAATATTTTCCCCCTGCATATTTCTGAATTTTGGTTACACTGCATGATTCTGATTTGGCAGACAGTGTTTCACATATTAATAAGCTGTTAAATTCATTTATTTGTTATATTCCTTAAGGCATTCTCTTCAAGAATTGAGTTCCTTTTTTCATTATGATATCATAAAAACAGTAAAATTAAAAAAAAAAATTTTTTTTAAAAAGTAGAACTGTTTGACAGTCTCATCATAGAAGAGGTTGAAATCAGAGGTTTAAATAAAATAAAATCACATTATTGACCTAACTATTATATTAGTTTGCTGTAATTAAAGGAATCCTTCTACCATAAGATATCTTGTTTACTCAGAAGGATTATGTATCAGTCGGTTAGAAGCTGTTTAAACAGCCGTCGACTTTGTTTTGAACGCTCTAATGGTGTAAACCTGATTGATCCTTTGTAGTGCAGGCCTCTTATCAACAAGAGCAGGATTTGCAGCCAGGACATTGATCTTCCTCTTTCTCCTAAGAGTCTCTAGAACAGCTGAGACACCTGCTAGCATGTGGCTGATGGATGGCCTCTAATGCCTGTGTGCTCCTTGGAAAGAGTTGCATCATTCATGCCTTGAAAGATCAAAGTCTGTAGCTGAGCTTGTCTTCATGGCTCTGTGGCAGGACCCTGGGTCCTCACACCTTGTGCATTATGGGAACCGCTCCTGTCATGCTGCATCATTTCAAACCCATATGGGAGCAGACAGATGGTGGGCAGGCTAAACCAACAGGAAGCTGGGTTGCCATGCCAATAACAGCGATGAGTTCTCGCTATAACAGAGAAGGACAGAGGCATAGTAGCCTACAGTATGAACAGTGTATTTTTATACTGCATGTGAAAATGCGTTAGAGTTCAACAGTCACCGCCCACTTTCCTAGCAACCTTGCTTCCGTAAATATTTTTCTTCTGTTAATTTTCTCCACAGGGATTTCAAATATTTAGCAGGACCCTTGAACCAAACCAACTTGTATTTAAAGCAAAAGGACTTTAAAGTACTCAAGGCATAATCAATTAATTCATAACATGATACAATATAAAACTAGTAATGTGTTTTCATTTTTTAAGCATAAACACTATAATGCTTTTCATTAAATGCATTTTGTTCCTGAATGAATCAGGGTTTTTGAATCGGTTGAATGATTCAAAGACTCTGAAGGGCTGTGTTTCATTTCACTTTTAGACACACTTGCAAACTTCCCTAGATACTTCCCTTCGGGGGATTCCCAGCTGTCATTTTGAAGCGCGTTCCATTTAAGTGAATGAGGGAAGTTTTTATGGACTCTCGACTCCTATTTTGACCGAGGGAGTCTACTTCATATGCATACTTTGGGATAGTCCATATAGGCCGCCACCACCACAGCTTGTGTTTAATTAACATACGAGTTCAACTGCAATCCATCATGAACGTACATCAAAAACTGACACTTGACAGCATGCTTTGCTGTCTAACCTGGATTTTGCTTACTTACCAATAAGCCTACACTGGCTTGTTGCTTAAATCAAGTTTATATCATGATAAACTCGTCATAGTCACCTTCAGACTACTAAAAGCCTTTTTATCCTCCATGCCCTTTCCAAACATCTTTCCGGCTATAGGATATGATGAACATGGCAGCCCTTAGCTCAGCAGTCTTGTCTCTGCCAATTCATTTCTTTTGTGCTTTCCAAAAGGTACCTCTTCCACAGACACTGTCATGTGATCTCACTGGCGACACTGTAATGAGTTTGCCATCAGTAGGACAGAACCATAAATTCAGCTTGGACAGAAAGAGAAGACACAGAGAAAGAGCAAGAGAGAGAGAGAGGCTCAGGTGTAGCCGTGGCCTCGATTAGCTTCAGAACAGCTGAGGGGTCATAAGAGCTAAGACAGTTATCATTCAGATGACTGAAGCAGTAATATTATGAGTTATAAATCTCACTCAGTGAGCCCTACAGACTGGAGAAGATATGAACATGCAAAACTGAACAACACAACGGCCAGCTTTTCTATGTGCTGCAGGACGTGGAAAACAACTGATACTAGGTCATATCTGGGTAATATCTAAGTGCCTCGAACAAAACTCAGAATATCTTTCAAAGATGTAATGCTACTAATCCTGTAAATTCTGGAAATCTAAGGATTAGCTCATTGTATGACTTGTAAACATGGCTTTGTTTCCTGGCAGGACTGATAAGCAGAACCTGTGTGATCTTACTACCAGATAAATCAATATTTACAGGCTGCTGGTTTGTTGTCAGATCTAATATAGTTTTTAATTGCACCATCCTCCAAAAACAGCCATTTCGTAAAAGTGTCAATTACACAGTGGCAGATACAAACCAAATTTCTAATGTGTTTCCTTCCACAAACAAACATAAAACACACTAAAATAATGCAATTAACACTGGCCTGTCTTCATATTATATAAAAACAAAAGTAAAAGTAAACAGACTACTTTGTTAAATCTGTATAAATTCCTTATAAATGTTAAACTCCATTTTAATGTTTACCTCTGAAAAACATGGTCTACAATATTTTACAATATTTACATGCATCATATAATATACAACAATATAATATTGTTTTATATTGTATCAAGGTGGCATAAAATTAAACATCCGTGAGACTTTTATGTAACATTTTTATATACCATTTTTAATGTACAAAATGTACAATGTTTAATATAATTTTTCAGCTAGTACACAGTGCTTCTCTCTCTTTTTCTCTTCTTACGTTCATAAAATAGAATTGTGATGAGGCTGTCTTTTCATAGTACTCACCCGTAAAAAGGCAAAGAAAATAGAAGAAAGAAGCCTTGAGACAAAGAACAGAAGCTGAGTCACACCTCAGCACACAAATGCAATAGAGACCAGGGGGAAAATAGATAATAAGACACAAAACTATAAAATGTCATCTGTCAGCTGTGTTTTGCACTGTAATGGCAATGACAGTCTGGGAAAATAGTGCTTATCAAATACATTTTTCATTGCATTAGGAAGGAATTCAATTGCTCCAGTAGAACAGTTCACCACAAGTCTGTCAGTCATTTTAAAGTTGTAGGAATTACAGTTTTATTCTGTTGGAGTTGAACAGCTGGATTTATGGCTACAATAATGCTATTTAATTGACCAACAAGCCTGGTCTTGTATGGCTTGCTTCCATGGCTCACAGCAAACGTGCATGTTACTCAGGATTCTAGTAAGCTAGTGTCCTCATTCAGTGGTTATATATTCACAGAACATGCATTTTTTGTTTTATTTGATTAAACAGCACACAAAATCAGCCATTGATTAAACTAATGCAGGCATTAATGCCATCTATGTCTCACTTGTTCCCTTAAGCCTACTTTGCTATCGTGCACTTCTGTTTTAAGCCAATTGAATACACAAGCAGGTCAACAGTGCAAATAAAGTTCTATTCTTAGGATGGAGGGAAATGCTGAGGTTAGCTTGCACGATAAAATCATTATTATGGGATAGGAAATTAAATAAATAAATAGAAAAATAAATAAAAAAGTGAATTCCGACAATTTTCTGTTCAGTTTTGTTAGTTAAAAATATTTAAATATTTTGTTATTAATTATTGAATTAATTATTTCAATGACATTATTAATTATTCAATAGTTAATTATTTAAAAATTATTAATTATTAAATTAACATAAACACTTAACAGTGCAACCCCAACAACACATATGAGAAAATAAATGAAAATGAATAAATAACTTCAGGTGCAATGTTGACCTTGGAGGTACCTTGCCACAACATTAATACAAAATAATTTTATTTTATTGTTTCATTTAAATAGAGGGTCATACAATAGAGACAAACATTCTTTTAAAAATATTTATATTAATAATTGCTTTTTCTCAACATGGAAATGAACGACTGAATGAATGAATAAAATAAAAATCGTCTTCTTGAAAAGAATATTGACTGGAGCCTACCAGCAAGACATAGCACCTTCATAATTAAAATCACATGTCAAAGCTGTGCCATCGCATATGCCTATTCAGCATGAGATTCGTGTTCATCACAAACACACGCGCGAGCGCGCAGGCAGGCAGGGTTCAAGCGCGCACCCAAAGTCGCACGCATGCGCAGTCACTGTGCATCTCACGCAAGAAACGCAACGCGTGAGGGATGCGGTCACACCCCCTCGTCTTGTCTCAGTACGCCCCCGAGACCCGTGGGCGAACAATAATACTTAAGGAGTTGGATGCAGCCCACCTTACAGCATCTAATATGACATGGAGACCACATAATCTCTAAACGAACAGTCAGGTGATAGCATCTTGAGGATCTTAACTATGGATGAAGACGGTAAGATAAATGCGCACACTCCTAAAAGCTTGAAATACACTGGAAAAACTAAACTTTTTAGTCAGCAGGAATTAGTAAGACTGTAATTGTTTTAGTAAGACCGATACGGTCGCGGTAGCTTTGATTTTTAATGATGTATGTTGCGCCGAAAGACATTAGGTCATTTTACGAGAGATGCTCGGTAGTGCGGGGCTCGTGCCGCAGCAATAAATGAGAACAAAGTGTGCTTTTGTGTTAAATTTGGTGCGATGGGCAGAGGTTTCATTTTCCTGCTGCACTTTCGCAGTAAAACCACGAAATGCTCATCAGTGTTTTGTCAGATTCATTAACGACCTTATAAGAGATCGAGGGGGATGTTGGTGCTACACGGTACGTTACGCATCGTGGCGACCTTGTAAATCAGGTTGCTTTGTAAGTCTGTAGGTTGTGCATAGTTGACTTTGTGGTTTTGCTAGGTATCCAGGCGACAAAGCATGTGGTATGTGTGCTTGTCCGGAGAAGGTTTGGGGAGGAGTAAGTTTACTACGCATTTATGCATAAATTAAGCTATACATTTAACAGTAGCACTTACTTTTGGGAAGTTGACAAATCCTGTTCTTTAGCATGTTATATTTAATCTAAACTGTTGGTAATGTTATAATCATTAGATCAAATATCGTTTTTATAGTGCCTTATTAATTGAGAGACTGTATGGAATAATGTTTGTGCTATAAAAATGAATTTGTAAGCCATAACACCATTTAAAGTGAGCAGTGAAGACAGAAAGGTCAAAACACACACCATGTACTGTTTAACCTAGAATCTTAAAAACAGGATTATGAGCATATTATGCATCAACTACCCAGTAGCACAGATGTTTCAGTGGATTATCAAACAAATCGGGACATTAAAATCATACTCTACTTGGAATCAAAGACATGGTTATAAAGAGAGATAAATGCTTAACTTGTTTATATACATATTTTTTTTAAAAACATACATGCTGAAAACCACATAAGAGTCACTTCATACACTGCAGCAATGGGGTTGCACCTGTTGTTCTAAATGTCATGGCTCAGAGAAGAGAGGAAAAACAAGAGAAAATCCTGGTATTATATTACTGTACCACTTAGATTACTTTTCTGTAATCCAACGATCCAAACCGGAAACAGGTTAAAAATATGTTTTTCCATTATGTTTTAGATAGAGTGTCTTAATACTGAAATGTTATGGACAATCACCCCCTCAAGGGTTGAGTGGATTGTGCTGTTGTTCTTATTGATTTAACTTAATAAAAGAGTGTTTTTATTCCATTATCTTTAGTACATTAACAATGTAAAAAGGTCTAATATGACCTAAAATAGTGGATGTAAAATGATGTAGTGCCCCCAGGTGGTACACATCATGACTCTGGAAATGTACAATCCTAAAAATATTAAAAACATACTCTTAAATGGTCTGTATTTGGTGTTTTAACTATAATTTCTTCTCACGTGCCTCTGAATTAGCCAGTGGCAAAAATGATTATAATGGCAGCAATCTAGTTTAATTGCAGTCTAAGAGGAAAATAAATGTTTATTTTAGTTTAGTTTATTCATTTTTATAGCACCTTTTTACAAGCGAGGTTGACCAAAGTGCTGCACAGGCATAATAAAAAGCATAACAAGAAGGACAGACTCAGTACAATATACAATTAGAGTATAAAAAATAAATAAATAAAAGTAAAAGTTCAATTTAAACATCAAGCATCGACTGAAAAGGCAAAATCTCCTTTAAGTTTACATCTGGTTCTAGGAACTACTAGAAGGAACTGATCGGAAGACCTCAGAGGCCTACAGGAGGAATAACGGCTCACCAATGCTTCCAAATATTTAAAAGTGCAGTTTGTAATAATAATAAATGTGCTGAATGTAGACATTATGTTTACAGTTGAAAAGAGAACTGCAGAAAAACCTTTAGTTTCCACTTAGTTTGTCTCATGACCTTATAAACTAGAGACTTTAAGACAGATATGATTTATAGGTTGTTATAATTACTTGGACGTTCAGTTCCTCTTAAAATCCTTTGAGCTTTCTTGTTGGAAAAGAAAAGAAATTTCACCTCCAAATCTCCAAAGTCTACAGAATCATCCAGCTGGGCTGCTTTCACTGAGATACTCAGATGCATCTTTCTCGTTATCCATTGTGTCCAAATATAGCCTCTTTGCCTCATATCCGGCCAGAAAAAAACCCCACTCTGCAAGCTTGTTTGAGGAATGGGTTGTGTATTTAAGGAGATAGGCATCATTTGAGATTAAGTACTGCTGCTAACACTGTCTGCTTTCTTGGAGTCAGAAAATAGCTTGACGATATTTTTGCATTACTCACAATGTCTGTAACTGACCCATCATATCCAGTGAACACAAATGATTAACATCAGATATAATTCTGCATTATTTTACAGTTGCAGCAAAAATGCAAGAAGAGTTGTGTGGAGTTGTACAACATCAATTTGTGTATCATTCATCAATATGATGTCTTCGGAGCAAGTAGTGGTTTGTTGTTGTTGCACTAGGTTCTGTTCTCCTTATGATTCTTATGAGTCGCTGTAAGACAAGCCACGCTGCAGAAAAATGACTCAAAACTTCAGACAGTGGGAGAATTTAGAACAATCATTTAAGGTAAAAAAATGATCACAGTGGTCATTAATCGATAGGCTGGCGAACTAGCTACAGATTTTGGCTTAGGACCAAAGGAATCTTCTAGGATTCGCAAATGGTGACAAAATTGTACAGTGTGCAGCTTTAGTTGAAGGTCAGATCATATTTCATGATCAGTTTTATAGTCAGTGAACTCGCATACCTTTTCTCGCAAATATTTGTGCATACTTTCTATAAGTGATTGTTTTGGAGCTTGAATGCTGGTTAAGGAGTGAGAGGAAGCTAGTCTTGGCAGACTGTGATGGAAGTGTCAGACAGGTGGTGATTGACTGTGCTAGAGCAGTCAGGTCTCAGTCACAGGTACTGGATCTGGTGCTAGCTGTGAAAACTCCTGCTGATCAGCCACCTTGCATAAAGGAAGAAGGGGATTACTAACATCCACCTTGCCCAAGACGGACGTGTCTTGCTTTGTAATATTTTAATGTAAAAGGAAAACGACGTTGCCCTCAAAACTCTCTCATGCTCATGCTCTATTTTCTGTCCTCATTATATTTCTATTTGTGGAACTTTCCTTTTAAATAATTGCGCCCTTCTAAATTATTGCTAAATGCTGGTTAGATGGGCAAAAAGCATTTGCTGACTGAAGGAAAATATCTTTTTATTTTCGGTGATTCAGTGTAATCTAATACTGTACAGAGAGGTGGGTCAAATAGGGGTGATACAGTAATATATTATTTCCTTATATGTGATATGTTGACCTAATTTGCATAAACACCAAGCTTATCAGCACCAGCTTTTAGGTTACTTATCTTCTTGTGACCTATAGTGTTAAAAGCGAAGGAGAGGGACTGTGAGAGATGGTGGGTAGATATTAGCTCACCAAGAGGACACTTATACCCTTAGTCAGCTAGAAACAGAACCAGTGAAAATGGCAGCCTAAAGGAACCTGATTCGTAAGCATTTGCCATGAGTGACAGTGTTTTATAAATAGCTTTTAAAATGTGCAATTCAGCTCTCTTTAACAATTGGTAAATGGAGCAGTCCTAACGACATTTAAGATTTTGAGACACAAAGTAGTTATGGGTTATCAGCCAAACACATGGGGCTGTTCACCTCCGGCTGCAGAGACACTGGAGAAAATGCTTCTAAAAGTAGATGAAGTGCTTAGTGCACTTTAAAGTGCAATTTTTGTTGGTGCTCTGAAAATTGTTCCCAGCAGACATGTAAAACAATAGTTGTGGAAGTATTCTAGTCCCAGTTGCGTCAATCACGGAGCCGCAGCAGATATGATCCGAGCTCCGCTGGAGTTTTATTACCCTTTATGTCCAAGTGGTACTGATGTCTACCTGAGATCTTCTGAGATGAGGAGTTACCAGTGTCTACGGATATTGTGACTCAGTCCATCCCTTAGGATACACAATAATACGCATATCAGTTACCGTTAATTTTTAGTTTTGGTTCAATATCAGAAATTAGGCATACTAGTTATACTGTGTCACTTATAGAATGCACATTAATGGTTAAAATAATAACCACAATTATTTTGCACAAAAATAATAACAATTATTGACATTTTAGAAATTTGGTTGCACTTTCACACAACCACAAATCAAGAGAACTATGTTAAAATTATGTTAATGTTTTTCTATAAAACACCCAACAAAAGTTTGAGCAATCACAGTCACAAATAATATACCTGAGATTCATGTTTAGATTTATTCCAGTCCATCCTTGATGTTTGCATGCAGATTTAATATGCCAGTGCTGGAACTCTAGGCAGAAAATATATATATTTAAGAAAAAAAAACTCTGATTGGGGATTTAGACTCTTAAAAATTGGCATCCGCAAGCATGAAAGCTTGAAGAGTCTTGTTACTAATGCAAATGTCAAATGAAAATTAAACCCTTTCATGATAAATAACCAGTGGGCAAATATCACAGACAATTATGTTTAATTAAGCAAGAGAAGCTGAAATCATGAACACGATTGAAATATGATTTATTGTGGAACATCTGGCACTTGCACGTTTTTACTGTGCTTTTACTTTGCCCTGCAATGTATGACATATTTGGTTTAATACTGTTACTGCAAAAAACATTCACAGTGCAATTATATGTTTAAAAGCTAAAAATCTAGTTCTATTCTAAATCAATCTAGAAAAAAAGAATAAAGGTGTGTGTGTGTGTGTGCATGTTTATGTGGTTTATGGGGACAAAAATTTGTATAATAACATGGGTATGACTTAGGTATTACAATATGAAGGTGATTTATGAGGACATTTTCAGTGTCCCTGTAATTCAAAACTAAATGGTGTTTTTTGAAAATCTAAAAATGCACATAGTTTCCTGTAAGGGGTAGGTTTAAGTGTAGGGCAATACCACATACAGTCTGTACAGTATAAAAACCATTATGCCTATGGAGAGTCCCCATAAATCACAAAAACCAACATGATTTTGTGTGTGTGTGTGTGTGTGTGTGTTTAGACTGCTCGACGGTCCTCTCTCAGCAGGATGAACAGATGGTTTTCAGGGTTGGCTGAAAGGAGGTAGCCAGTAAAGTGGGGCTCCGTAGCTCCTACTGTCATTTAAAAAATCCCTGAAAAGCCACACATTTAAAATAACCTCAAAATTAGCTCCTAACATTTGCTAATGTTGCACAGCTGTTCTACTGTATCTCAGGATAAATAAGCAACCAAATACAATAACATTTATATTATGTAAACACAATTTAATTTGTATAGCCACAATACAAAGCTTTGAGCCTGCACAAATACAGTGCACAGATAGACATGTGCCGATATTTTGCAGTCTGCTGGACAAATAACTAGATATATAATTTGACCATTGGTAAACATGCAATGAAAAAACATTGTGTAATTGAACAGTGTCACACACAGAAGCAGGGTTTAGAAAAACACAATCAGAATGATTCTTTGTTCTGAAATGCAAATATTTAAAAGGACAACGGAAGCTAGGCTCGAGAGCAAAGTACTGAGGAACAGTGAGAATCAGAGCAAGTATAAATATAGAATGTGCACACATGCATTACTCGCACAGTTCTTATGTGTTTCTAAGCAATCTTAGGCACAGCGGATTTCTGAATTCTGGGATCAGAACAGATTTTCTTCATTTCTAAATGAGCAATATGCAATGAATCTCTTGTCTATGGTAAAACTACCATCTGACATTTACTAGTTTATATGCTCCCCTTTTTTAACCTTATTTCCAGTCTCTTCATTTTATTTCCCCATAGACCAGGGTGGCATTATTATTAATGGGCAGGAGTAAGGCTGTTGCAGTAGGAATGCGGTGAAATGTATGTGTTTTTTGTCGCAAGAAAGAATCTGCATTGATAAAAATAAATAATTAAATAAATTAAATAATTTGAAAGACATTTTTTTCAATTATTGAGTGATTTTTATTCCTTAATTTATATTATATATCATAATCACATTTTAAAAATAGATTATTATGTGCAAAAACAGGGAGATCACAAATATATAAATATGGTTTTATATGTGTTTGAGAACTTTAATAACAGTAGTAAAATTCTAATTGGTATGTGAATCTTTTTTCTTTTCTCTTCTGCTTAGAGAGAAAGAGGGGAAAATTAAATTTGTTCTGTCCTTCACTGAGAAAGGAGTTTTCTTATACACTAATTTATTCTTCTGAGATGCTGCAAGGCCTCCATCTTCATAATTAATTCAGATTTTTCCATTCAGTGTTGTTTTATTTGTTTAGTATTCTGCAATTTCTCTGCACAGACTGATGTTTATGCATGATATGACATTTAACAGAAGGATAACATTTACATTGATTCTGATTGTGAGAATATTCTAATATTTTGTTACTGAACTTTTGAAATGATCATATTACCAAAATAAGTACTATTGTAGCTATATATATATATATATATATATATATATATATTAAGACATAAATGTTGCCATGTTCTTCATCTTCTCATCTATCTCTAACATATCTTAGTGCCATGGCATTAGTCCTTTTTCACTTTGGAAGATATGTAAATAATGCCTATATTTTACATGTGCATTTGTACATAACAGTACATAATAGGGACTCAATTAATGCACTGTAAAGCAAGATCATTTGTGAAGCATCTTGCAAACCCATTGATTGAAGTTCTATTTTATCTTCTCTTTAATATATTATGATCTTTTCTAAGCATAAACGTTTTCAGGTTTTAAATGGATCCTTTACCCATAATATTCACCTATTTAAATACTTTTATCAAAGAAAATGTATAACTAATAATGCCTTTTTTATTCTCTCTAGGAGACACCAACTGAGGGGGAAATAACGGGGGTCCATTTAAGATGACACGGACGGATCCCCCTGACATATTAACATCAACTTTGTATCAAGACATAAAAATTGGACCCAACTGTGGCCTCTCAAAGTATTCTGGAGCTTCTAAGCAATGTGATTCACAAATGGTTGGCCCACTGGATCAAAACTTTGAAACCATTAACAAAAGACATTGCCGTAGCTTTGACTTTATTGAGTCACTGGATGACCCAAAGGACTTTTCCTTGTCCATGGAGTATCCTTACAGGTCTGATCAGCAAACAGTAAGTAAGGATGCGGTCTGGAATGGCATTGGACAGCAGGGACACTTACGTTTTTCCTCTCCCGATCTCTTCAACTCAAGACTCTCCCATCAGCAAATCAGCACAGAAAAGAGCAACGAGGCAGCAAGGACTAGTATTCATGGCAAGCCTCGCTCAAAAAGTGCTCCGAGGGTTCGAGCCACCCTGACTCCTGTACCCATTACAGTCTCTCCAACTGCAACCACGAGGCGTCGATCTCCGGTGGACCCCCAGAAGAGATCTGAAAGTTTGCCAAATCGAGAAGCCTCCCATTCAACCAGGGCTTTAGTTAACGAGGTTCATCCAATCAAGTTACAACCCCACACACCTCTCTACGTTTCAGATTGTTTTGAGGAGAGCGTACAGGAGAAACAAGCTAACACTCCCCATGTCAGGTGCCGTGTTGATATTAAGCCAGACGCCTCAGTTCTCCAGCACACTGCACGGAAAATGCCTACTCACAGAAGTAATGTTCCCTGGCAGCATTCCTCAACATCAGGGATCAGGAACGTCTCATTTCCGAGTCAGATATCCACCTCTAGAACACCTACACCCAGTGAGTGTTACAACATGGACTACAGGCAAGCATATCAGTATCCCAACAGCTTGTCCGGTAGTTACATTCAATCTGGAGAGATGCCTTTTGGAAGGACTTCTCCTAGAGACCCAAGGGAGTACAGAACCTTGTCTAATCCCAACATCCCAACCAAGTTCTTCTACACGGACGATCCCTGCAGGTATCCAGTTCGCCCGCCCAGTAGGACATATTATCAGGATGACCAGTACAGTATTAACAGCAGCAACAGCCAAAATCCATCCATTAGTAGTCAGTATGTACTTGACCCAAGGACTCGCTGGGTTCATACCTTGCCTGTGCGTTCATACTATGCAGATTCCCACCGTGAACCCCTAGATCCGTTCTACAGTAGACCGTATTCAGTGAGTGAGCCTGGACAATACTTCATATCCACCCCTCAGAGTGAAACATACATTCAGGAGGATCCAAGAGCATATGCTTTTCCCTCTGAGCCCTCAAAGATGTTTTATACACGGCCTTGCCAGTACCCAGCAGACTTACACATTCCTATGAGAGCATATCATACAGAAGGCCGGCGGCGGCCACGTATGTCCCAAGTTTTTTCAGATGACTGGAACCGGTCAAGCATTGCTACATATTCCAGTCAGTATGCATCCTCACAGGCCACCCCTCAGCGTGTGCCATCGATAAGCCCTTGGTATCCCAATGACTTTACAGAGCCAAGTCGTTTAGGAGCAGATGTCCGGAACTACTCAAAATCCTGGGACAATATCATTATCCCTCAAATGGACAGAGAACATGGCGTTTCACGAGGCAGGAGCTACGAGAACCTTCTCAATCACGCAAGACCAGGAGTACCTTCGAATAACAATCAACAACCGGTTATCGTGAACCTTTCTAGTTCGCCGAGACGGTACGCTGCTTTGTCCCTATCTGAAAACTGTCTAGAAAAGTGTGCTGGTGACAGACAAAACTGTGCGAAGGGGCAATGGTTTGTAACCCCGGAGATTACAATCACTGACAATGACATTCGTGCAGCAAATAGCAACAAGAGAGATGCGGGAACTAGCAGCTGGAATACGCAAAACACAGGGCGATGTCAAACTGCAAACTTGCACAACTCGCAGAGACCAGCAAACCCACCAGAATCCACAGAGAGAAAGAACACTAATTACTCCCTTCAGCAAAGCCTCGAACAGCTTGATGAGCTGCTAGCCGACCTAGTCATTGATTATAAGCCTCAAAATAGCAGGAGACCAAGTACGGATCTGATAGACCAGCTCAAACAATTGATTCAAGATGACGAGACCAAAGAAGGGAAGCGGGACATAGATCAAGAGGATTCAGGACTCTTGAACACACAAACAGACTCTTCAAAGACCAGCCCAGACACATTTAAAGACCCAGACAGTGGTTGTGAAGGTTTTCAGAGTATTGTTGAGGATGTCTCTTTGAACAATATTGCAGACGAGGATGACACTATGGTGTGCTCCAACAGGAAATGCTTACGCAAAGACAGTACATTCAATGCTTGCTTGTACTTCAAGTCCTGCCACAGCTGTTACACCTACTACTGCTCCAGAAACTGCAGGCGAGAAGACTGGGACACACATAAAGAGACCTGTCTTTACGGACGCATTAGTAGTGTTTGCAGACACATTCTGAAACATTGTCGAGAGAACTCTGACATTCATAAATCTTTTTCACGCATTGCGAGAGTAGGGTATCTGTCCCGTGGGAGAGGAGTTCTGTTCTTGGGTTTTCCAAACCCTGGGTGTGCAGATAACTTCATTCAAGTTGGTCTTGACAGCCTTACCATCTCTCCAACATATCTGTCCCTTCGAGAGTTAGACAGTTTCAAAGACAACCTTGGGCAATACTGCAAAGAGTTGCAGAATGCAGGCAAGGAATATGACCCCACTGAATGTTTCCTCCTGAATGTATCCATTGCTGTTGGAGACCTAGTGCCTAAAATTCCTTCACCCAAATTACAAATGCCAACAGTTCGCAAGTATGCCAAGGTCTCATTGGCCTCCTCAAGCCCAGATAAGAAAATCTTTAAGAAAGAATGTGAAATGGAGACTCTGATTCTCACCCCACCCCCAGGGACCTCTGATATTGACAAGGAGGGCCAAGAGGGCAGGAAAGCAAGAGAGATTTGCTTCATTAATATTCAAAGAGAGCTTCGTACCCGGGGTGTATTTCTTCGCCATGAGTTTCCACAAATATACAACCAGCTTTGTGAGTTTGTTGAGAGCAACAAGAGGTTCACTCCCACCACCATCTATCCCATTGACAAGAGAACCGGAAAGCAGTTCATGTGTATGATCATGGCAGCATCTGAACCAAGAATGCTTGATTGGGTTGGTGCACCACACCTTCTAGATGACATTATATAATCCTATGCATCCAGTATTATCAAGCTTTTGCTATACAAAATAAAACTTAAATGACTAATGTTTTTAGATATGTATTTTAATAGTAAGACTATATTTATTGTTTTACCTGGCGTCTGGCACTAAAAACTAATACCAATTAATACCAGTTAAGTTGCTTATGGGATAAAAAGCTATGTACAGTACTTATTAGAAGATATGAGCACATATGATTTGTTTCCTCAGAAGCAGAAGCTTTTTTATATTTGGGACAAAATCTTTCTGCATTATAGATTTAAATACGGTAAAATGTGCAAAATGGAGCTGGTGGTACTGCACTCTTATAGGCATAGCTCAAAATAATCAAAGTATTCAATAAACACAGGGAGTGGAGGATGTGTAAAACTTTGTGAATGACAGATGTTCAAGTTCTGTGGAAGTTGCTGAACTTTCTGTGAATTATGTGTGGGCCTGCTTATAACTATATTTCTTGTGCTAGTGTGTTGCAGTGAGGATATAACAACTAGGAACCTTTGGAGAACCTCTGGAGAAAGTCTCATTTTCTCTTGCAATACAATATTGTCTAAAAGTCATTGTCTTTAGCCCCTTGAGAGGATAAAAATGCACTTGCATGGAGAATGCATGCTGGCAAGGAAAATGCAAATTCACTTAAAATTTTGCAATGGTTTGTGCGTTCTTTAATAAATTATAGTCACAGATGATGATCAGTATGGCAGACAAAAGCATATGTCAGGTACATTTTTATAGACAAAGTCAAATAAACTGCTTGGAAGATTTCACTGTATTGTACATGGCAACTGCTTTCTGTATTGTATTCACGGAGTACTCTATCTATTCACATGGTTAAATCGGCTGAAATGTAACTTCTAACTTAACATGACAAGAAAACATTTGTCTTTGAGTTATAGACATTTTCATCACATACAAATAAGATTACTTACCAGTTTATTCATCTGACATTAAAGATTATCTGTATTATTTGAGTGTTTTTATTTTTCCATGGTATTGTAAAGTTCTGATGATCGTATTTTAATTGAAACATTTATTAAAATACTGTGTTAAACATGATAAACATGTATATAAATTATGCTAGTCTTATTTTAATCATTTATAATGACTGACAAAATGCCTATATTTGAAATGTAATATTTCAATAGAAAAATATAAAATTTGAAAAAGATTTAAGCAATGGTGTGTAACACCACTGTATGCAAGATTGTGTTAGATATAGCACTTTAATAAATTGCTGAGGGAAAACATATTTATAAACAGACCATTTAGATAATGTAGTCAACAGCATGCACACAACAAACCTTACAGTGATTAAAAGATAGTCAGTGTTACTGTGTTTATTTCTGTTGTCACTTATTATGCCATTATTTATTTATTTACACTGTTCATTACCTGTTGTGTTCTGTTGACAAGTGTTGCTTTATTTCTGTACTATGGTCAATAAATGAAACACCCAAAACTTCCTAACGCCTCATGCATTTTACTGATAATTCTACCTAACAATAATAATAGCAACAGAAAAGTCAAGCTCTGTCACTGCATCAGCCAGGCTTCAGAACATTTCTTTTTCATTGATAAACTTTTTTTCATGGCTGACTGCAGCCTTTACCAAGTATAAAGAGTATTACAGTATTACAGTATAATTACAGTCCCCCCCCCAATTTGTCGACTCATAAAAAGGTAAGGATTTAACTACATATAAAGGTGAACACATAGCCTATACAAGACCATAACTATTAATTATTGTATGCCCCCTGATCCTTTGGGCCTGATATCACTAACAACTCTCTTGATATGTAAAGGCATATAATGTCGCCTTTTTAAGCTTTTTAAGATATTTTAAGGATGTGTCTTAACGATTTCTACAGTGCAACACCAACCAAACAAACCTATTAAGATCTAACAGCTGGACAAGCAGCGTGCAATGAACGTATCTAATAAAATAAATATTACTGCAGCGACATCTGCTGGTTAATATAACTAAGCACATGAGATTAAGGCTTCACTATCATCAGCCGTCAGTTTTAGTTATTGACTCATGCCCTTCATCACTGCGGTCAGGTTTCCAGTCACGTGATCGCTGAAAAAAAACATCGTTTGTACCACCTGCATACGTTTTTATAACATTATTACTGAACACTATAAATATGTGCAGATATTTATTGATTGCCAGAAATGTACATTTAAACAGGCAAATGTCGTTGAATTCGTAACAGACTATCGAATGTGTCTTTTCTCAAAACACTATTGACCTCCGATTAAAAGCGGCATACTGCACCTATAGCCATTTCCATTTAGCTAAATTTATTATTATATTCCTATAAAAATAAGCAAAAACGTGTCATTATCATATCTGATATTCTGAAACTGCCCTTCTAAGCCTAACACAAATATGCATTCAAACTTTTTTATTACATATTATGCAGGGCATTAAATATTCACACCTATGCTTTTTAGATTGGTAGGACACAATTGCTTAGGAACTTTTATTGTTGTGTTTATTTCTCAGGTCTCTCAGGTCTTGTTCAATTGTCTATTTGTCTCTTGCACATAGTACTTGAAGTCTGGATCAATGTCTTAAACT
>JAUCMR010000160.1:13128261-13140307 GCA_032357425.1 Enteromius argenteus
GTGGTTTAACAAGAACACATTTTTGTTTTTCTATTCCATGTCAGTCATGTCCTTACTTTCTTGGCCTTGAATGTGTCGGGTGCAGTGCTGTCTATGCAGGTTCAGAAAACAAAAATATCTTAATTTGCATTCGGAAGATTGGTTGATTAATTTAAGGATAAGTGCTATAGGATTTAACCTGCAACTTTTGTATTAGCAACCTAGATCCTACAGTGTTACGCCTCCCTGTCCTCAACCTGACCTGAAATCGTGCATGGCCAGCAAAACTATGGCAGGTATCGCTATCTTTTATCAGTTATTTGCACTGTTTGGTACTTTATTGCTGAGTATGGTGTAGTTATTCATATCCAGAGCTCCTTCTTGATATCTATCATGGTTTGTGGATATTGCTCATGTGTTGAAAAAGTAGTTCAGCTGACATTTAAGTATGTCAGCATCAAAAGTGTGATATGACAAGTTCAGCTGTTGCTGCAATTAGTATGACGGGCTTCCCCTTCAAACTCATCCTAACCACAGCACCACCTCTAGCAGAGCTCAAATGTTTTCTACAGATCATGCAGGGCTTCCTTTCAGATCAGCAAAATGCAGCTAGTGCTGCAAAACTCAGAGAATGGGAACGTTTGTAAAATACCAAACCTTTTGCTGTTTTGATGTGTGTTATCACAGGTTTATTTGAAAAATTTCTTACACCAGACAAACAAGTAAAATATGAAGATGATTCAAAAATACCTTGCTCTTCACAGGAAGTCGGCAGAAAAAAAATCAAGCTGCTTCAAAAGACGGTTTCCCTCAGGGAAGCTTATGAACACTGACCATATGGTTGTTTCTCGCTTTGATGCTAAAATAAACACCCTGGTGTGTACACTTGGGACATGAACAAATATTTCGGGCTGGAATGTTCCTGCATTTGGAAACTGAATGACCTAAAGATAGAAATCACAAGCCAATGATTTACTAAAAATAGCCCAGTCTATCCCTTGAACAGATATACGGGTCCTAAATATAAACCTTTATCTCATTACACTAAACCTGTCTGTAACCTGCATGTGAAAAAGTAGTGATCACTAGGAAACTCCCATAATCCTCAGCGTTCACCAGTCCATTCCAGAATTTTAAAGACCACATGATAGGGCCAAAATACAGTGTATTTTTAGAAATGGGGCACCCCGGTGACTTTGTGATTACGTAAAGTGGACAGTAAATGTGTTATATATGTGCAATAATATTATGCATTACTGCTTTAAATATGTGTACATGCACTTTAAAAGTCAATGTAAATTTCAGTCAATGACATTATGCTTATGTGCTATTTATTTATTTATTTTAAATAAAAATGTAATTGTATGCCTATGTGCAAACATATTCTGTAATGATCAATAATGAGTTTTTGTGCAATTTTCTTTATATTTTTGGAGTAAAAAAAAAAAAAAGACAGCCTGATAAAACTGCCCTGATATCACAATAAAAAACAAAAAAGAAAATTTAAAAGAAAACTAATTAAAATAAATGAGCTTGAGATGATTTTTTATTCATGTCTCTTATTTCAAAAAATCAAGCTCCTTCACTGCTTGTTATCACTTGAAAAACCTTTGTCTGCCAGTTTTTGGTCATTTGCTTCAACCAACCTGCAAAGACATTACACAAGAACTGATACCATAGAAAGGAACTCCTGTAGACACCCAGGATGCTGTGTAAATGTCTCATAATATATCTATCAGAAAGTTTTCCCTTTTTATGCCAAGGTTATTTCAGGCTGTAAAATGTCATGTGGTGCAACTCTCCAAAAACCAAAGCTGGACCAAATTCAAAGTTGGACTAATAGATCTAGATAATGCAATTGTAGCTTGGCTTCATCAAACATATATCTCACCAATTGGTGCAGACCAAATGATTATATAATGGCCTTTAAAGTGAAACACCAACATAACAGCTAATATTTGTTTTCTTGAAAGGCTCACCACATGTCAGATAAATAGCTACAGTACACACTTGCATGACATTGTGTTCTCGGAGCTCATCCAGTGATGAACTATAACAAATGTTTTGTTTCTAAATCTTCGGGGCAAAAGAAAAAGGCTCTGCGATTGACTCAAGGCCCCAGAATAAAACCACTAGATATTCCAACCATTCCTGGAATGCCTTGCGTGCTGCACGCTGCAGCTGCACAGCTGTGACGAGGACAGAATGCCTCTCACAAATGTCTTCCACTGGTTTATCAGGAGTAGACCGAGACAGCTGTGCCCATTAAAGAGTCATCTTTAAAATAATGCCCCAGAACTCCCCGTAGTCCCCTTTGTGTGAGTAAGTGTGCCTTTAATCCTTTGAAACAGTAGACGTTTGATTTCATCTCCCTGTCAGCCAGTAGGAGTGTGTTTCTGTGGTCCAGGCAGTTGCTTCAATGAGGCTTCAATGAGGCCTACACCTGTTCCCTCAGATCCTACCGAGGACATTAGCCAGCACCACTGAAACAAATCTACTCTCTATTCAATAGATGCCTAGCAACTGCAAGAACTCGGTATGAAAAAGATGGTTCTTGTTTTGGCATCTTCTTTGAGTTTTCATCAAGGTCATGGCATAGTTTTTTCATGCACCAACTAGAGAAACACTTTAATGGGAAGCATTTCCATAAAAACCGGTATGATCAAATATGTCACTTTTTTCCTCAGTATTTTAGCTCTTTTGTTTTGTTAAGTTTTTAAAATAGGCAAATTAATTTCATGCACATGCATAAAAACGTCTATGCTAACGTTTAACCTCATTTGAAATCACTGTCATCATTTTAAGCAACTGTACAAAAAAAAAATCTATCTAGGTCATCTAACTCATTTCCTTCATCCATTTTCAGTGTAGTATTTTCAGCTGACTTTGGTGTTTTTTATCTTTTTATCCTTGCACATCAACACTCCGGACAGAGTTACAGTATGCTTTTATTCAAATTTTCCTTAATAACTAACACTGGTTACAGTTATGCTTAAATAATCATGGATACAGTAATATTAAACACTGAAATTTAGTCCTTTCAGCCATCATTGTATAGTAGTATATTTTATTAGTATATCATGTCTGTTCATTGTAATTCAGTCCTAACACAAATCAAAACACCTGCTCTGTGTGCAACTTATGTTCAGCAACAACTTATGTTGCATAATATGATAATAATATATAAGAATCATCATCTGGAGGTAATCCCTACAAAAAAAAAACTCATAAACGAGATCTGAGCTATTTAATGTACACAGGAATGAGAGAAATACAACAGTAACTGTCTAATGTCTATCTGAACATAACTTAAAGTGTAGTTTATTCCTTTGATGACAAAGCTGAATTTTCAGTTTCCATTAATCAAGTCTTCAGTGTCACATGATCCCTCAAAAATCAGTCATACTAAATTTGGTGCTTAATGAATACTGCATTTTTGATACAATACAATAAATGCAGCCTTGATGAGGATAAGCAATTTTTGAGTGTCAGCGTATCCTTATCATACACACACACATAAACATGCATATACATATATGTACATACATATATCTTATTTTTTTAGCGTGTTGTATTTTTAGCGTGGCTAAAAAATGTAATGTGTGCCTTGACTTTGTAAAGACAAATCGCACTTAGTGTCAAGTCATCGAAAAGAGTTGCTATGCATGAGTTTTTACACTTAAGAACAAAAGCAAAAATGTAAATGCAGCACATTTAACTGTGTTGCCTTTATGAATGTGAATTGAAATGTGGATGTGAATGAAACACGTTTCCTATTTCATTCTCTCGCTTTGTACACCTTCCATTCCTCATTTTTTTCATCATAACCTAGTCTTCTAAACATGTGACTAGCACGCAGTGTCCCTTAAAGTGGGCCACTTCTTATACAGCATAATGTTGAAAGAGGTCATTGGTACTAGGTTATGCACTGCAATGGCTATGTATTGACCTACTTACACAGAACCTATTCTATCTTTTCTATCTGCTCTTTTGTCATCTCAGGGGACATAACAAAAATGGTTGCATCCTCTGATCAATGTGGGCCGGTCAGTTTTTCTTTCAGTCCTAGTCTGCTGTGCACAGCCTCGGTATCAACAACACAATCTCTAACCTAAATTGTGAAATCCAGGTGCCTAAGGTTGCTTCAAGATATTTTTGTACTGTTGAGTTGGCACAGTTAGCAGGCAGTGTGCGGATTTCTGTTTGTTAACAGAAATAAATGATAGAATTTCTGTATGTGTTGTAAATGCACTGACGTTACAATTCTGCATGGATGGTAAGATAATACTTACTACAAAATCACAGAGTGGTGTCATTTATGGAGAAGGTAATCTAATTAGTGGAAAAGAGTTGCACAATTAAATAACAATGAATCAGTGTTGCAGAGTGCAAGTAACCTCTGTAGATTTGCAATGTAAAATGTAAAAATTCTTTGCAAGATCTTACTAAATGCGGACTGGTGACATTGATTGACTTTTCACACTTGCTGTCTGCACGTGTTTGCAAAGGAAAGTCTTCACTGTGTGAGAGTACTTTCGAAAGAACCATTTGACCTGATATTAACTCCGGTTTACACTCGTCTGTCGTGATTGCTGCTGCAAGACTAAACAGCTGAACTGTCTAAGATATGGCCTTTGTGGTTTCTGACTCCGAAAGAAGAGCAGAAAAAAGTCCATATGTGAATGATTATCCAAAGCAGTACCATAGGTTGCAACACAAGCTATTCTGAACACGTTTTAAAAAGGGAACATGATGTGCAAATCCATGTTCAGCTGCTTCCAGTTACTCTTCTAGTTTAATCTCATCTGTGCATTCAGAGAGAGTGTGTATGTTGAAACACAGCCGTGAACTTTCCTAATCCTCTTACAACAAACTTTCAGCCGTTTCCATCATGCATGTACAAAACTGCACAGTGTGCAACAGTTGCACACTGACGGAGTAAAACCTATTTCTGATTATTTGCATTCAAAATGATCAATTGCAAAGTGCCAAATGCAAGCAAAACTGGCTATAAGAAGGAGTAAATGCTGTCACTTGTAGAGACATTATAAAGGGAGGCCTTTACATTTAGTTGTATACTGCATGAATAATATCAATAAATGAAGCAATTGTAGTCCCACTTTACACTTAAAAGAGCCAATCGTGTTTTTGCTCAGCTGTGAAATACACAGTTTGGTCGATGTTCCAGTTCACACTGCACTTTTGGGTTGATCCGAGATAAACAGCATTATTTTGTGTTACTCTATGTCAATTTGTATTCCTGATTTGAAATAGCTATATTATGTTGTGGAGATTTTTGTTGGTTCTGCATTTGTGCAGAGAGAAGCTGTGGAAAAGTAGAAATAACTTTTTAAGTGTTTTAAGATAAACGCCAAGTGGACTGACCAGCCTTCATAGGGACTTTGGTTATTTGCCAGTCAGCTGGTGACTTTGTTTGAGCTCCAACATAATACTAAGAATGATAATCTGAGCCTAGTAGATTAAAGTAAGTATGATAGTCTGACCCTCACACAAATCCAACTGCTTAATAAAGAAAACTGTTTTGACTTTTAATAACTTTTACCTCCAAAGCAGCATAAGAAGTTTATCTAAGATAAAGTTTATGAAGTGACTAATTTTTGAAATACTGCCCACAAATAAGCCACCAAGAAAAAGTATGAAGAATGTTATCACTTTTGTGGCAAAGGT
The DNA here is from genome assembly GCA_032357425.1 of Enteromius argenteus. Lineage (NCBI taxonomy): Eukaryota > Metazoa > Chordata > Actinopteri > Cypriniformes > Cyprinidae > Enteromius > Enteromius argenteus. Next base: position 13,133,929 of record JAUCMR010000160.1, read on the forward strand.
GCCACTTCATTTATTTCGCCACTGCTAAAAATCAGAAAATGGTCAAAAGTATAGTCGGCTGTATGAAATATTTCTTGCTGGTGCATTTTCTCAATTAGCAAAAAGAAAAAAGTTAGACCCTACTGATTACATTAAAACAAAAAATGTGCTTCAGAAAATGTTGCTTTGTTTTGAAGTAATGCGGTGCAAGAACAATGTGTTCCGCAGCAGAACATTTTCAGCATTTATCAAGCATTAAAATTCAATTCACACCTAACGTTGTTGAGCAGATTGAACTCTAAATCTGGAAACTTCCCTTTTAAGGCAACATCGACTTCATGTGGATTTGCTGCAAAACGCTTGTATTTCTGAACAATATGTGTGACTGTGTCAACGGCATGTGATTGTTGCTCAGATGGCTTTGTCTAAAAATAAAGCAGAGCTGGCTAAAATATCCCCTCGGAATAAATACTCAGTCACCTACATTTGGCCTGCTTTGGATAATTCAGCTTACGTGACAAATTCCCCTTCGTCACTGTGAGTGTGCAGAGAGAAGCGTAGACACAGTGGAGCACAGACAAAGTAGAGCACAGACTTCTTTCCATTCTGTCTGCATCCAAAAAAATCTCTAATTGAATCTAATGAATGTGTCTCATTTGCGTCTATATGCCTGGGGCTCTTTTACTTTGCATTACTATTTATATTTGCATGGCAATAGCCTGCAAAACAACTTGAAGCGAAATGAAAAAAAGGCAATTCGCAGAAAATTAGATTTTTAATCTCTTTGCAGTTCTGGCAAGCATTGATTGCTCCACTTTAATTGCTTAAACAGAACAAATATATTAGATTAGAGTTCACTGAATCTGCATATGACCCACACATTATTTATTTAAATCCAAAACGGTCAACTTATAACATGAGTTTAAAACACATTGCATGAGTCATTACTGAAGAACCAACATTTGCAAAAGGTGGAGTTCTTGTTAGAAGCCAATTAAGAGCCATTAACACATTTGCACAATCCTTTTGCAGCTTTGTCTTAGTAGGACTTGTTTCCCAAGCAAGTTTTCCTGGATTTGCAGTCCTAAATGTACTCTAAATGATAACAAGTTAATGTTAGGTCTCGTTAATTAACCCAGAAACTATGTAAGGATGTTGCAGAAGAAGTGTCGTAGTCTAAAAAAAGGCAAGCAAGGAACCAATGATGGAAAAGGGTAGTCCATTATTTTATACTATCAAAGAAACCTGTAGGCTGCAGAAAAACCAAGGAGGGATTATGAGGGATTGTCTATCACATAAAGGAGGATGTCATTTCTATCGCCCCCCGTTCCATCCTCTGTGGGTGGAGGCGGTGTCCTCCCTGTGTTCTGTGGCTAGTCGAAACTTTAAAGAAATATTGCTCTTTGGTCTATGCGTCAACCACATCAAACAGACCAGGTGATACACACTGTCTGTGTTCAGTCCTTAGAGCTAAACGTATTAAACTCTGCCCCCTCACATCTGCCCTTTCACATCTCCTCCCATTCTGTCTCCCATATGCTTCTAAATGGCCTCAGGGCTCTGTGCACTGCTTACACAGCAAACACACCGTAGACAAGGGAGATATACCATACAGAAGAGATCTTGCCTGGAAATAGCAGGGTGTGGGACGGTGTAGGTAGCTAGACAGCTGTGGCACCAGAATGAGAGAAAGAGAGAGAGTACAGTGTACAGAACGAACAAAGCTCACAGCAACCGCTTTTACAATCAACCCATAAATTACAACTGAAATCATAAAGATTGCGTAGAATTTTGTTAGATGAATATTTTTAATGAACACTGTCAAGATCCAGAAAAGTATGAAAAACATTGTCAGAATACTCCATTTGCCATCAGTGGTTCACTTTGATTAAACCTTGATGTTTTTGCTATCACTAAATTTAATTTGGTCAAAATGTGACATTTTTGTATTTAACCTGAATGTAGGTCAGTGTGTCACACTGGAGACCACCAGAGTAGCCTTCTGTTTAATGCATTAGAGATCACCTTATCTATAGAACAGGTGAAAGCACAGCTGCTCCCTCTATTTATCCTATTGTATGTGTGCATACGTGTTCTGCAATCATTCTTCCTATTGAGTGTGTACAGAGACCACTGCTTTCATAGTTCAATACAAAGAGACAAAGAGGTCTCTTAAAGGGCCATTTACACCATTTTCAGCTAAAATTGACTTTCATAGTATTTTTTTTCCTACTATGGAAGTCAATGGTGACCCAAAACAGCCTGGTTACAAACTTTCTTCAAAATATCTTTCTTTGTGTTCGGCAGTACAAAGAAATTCATAAATGTTTGGAACTACTCAAGGGTGAGTAAATTATTTTTGGGTGAACTATTCCTTTAATTTACATTACATTGGCGTTATGTATATTGAGAACTTTATAGAGGCAAAATTTTTGTGTGTGTTTTTTTTTTGTTGAGGAAGCATACTATATTGTCAAGATTAGGAAACATAGCTTTATCTGTTTTTGAATTGTTGTAAGCTGTTAATCTTTTCACAGTTGTTTTCATTGAAAAGGATTAACTGCAATTTTAAAGCCTCTGTTTCATTTATTAACTTGTGTTGTGTTGGGGTCCACCTGATATGCAAATCCCTCGTAAAGATGCAGGCTTTGTGTTGGGCCAGCGCCCTTGTCTAATACAAGTAGTAGGTGAAAAGAGACGGATAAGACCCCTGTGTTAACCATTTACAATCAATCCTAACAAGCCCAATACATGTCAATAGTAAAACTAGATCCTGGAAGCCAGGTATGGTATCCAGAACAAGTTCAGTGTGATCTAATCTTGCACTGACATAGCAGACAGCAGTAATAAGCAGCATGCTTTATTTGTTCCATCATTGATGTCCAGCATTCTGACAGCTCCATGCCGGAATGCAAGTGGGTCGGCAACCCCCAGCTCAGGATCGGAAAGCATTCCTCTCATGCCTCCGAACTGAGCAGTGCTGACGCTGGTACTGAACAGGCCAGGGGAATACCCTGTGGGTTTTACCCGTCTCTCTGATACCACAAATATTTATGTTGGCCGCGTGGGTCGAATAAAACGTTGTTGACATATTAAAACCAATGTTCAAATTTGGATCAAAGGCAAAAATCCACAATGACTCATTGTTTTTCTTCACAGCTGTTCAGATTCAGTGCTATTTGATTAAAATAAGCCTTCTTTACTTATGCATATTAATATACATTTGTGTTCAGTGCATGGTGCAGTGTGTAATAGTAATTATCTAAGGCACATGAACATACGAGTTTATGTACAGGCAACGTCATTTGTTTACATCAAGGGATTTATGTTCTCTTGTTTTGTCCACAGGCTGAAAAACATATTCCAAGCAGCCTGTGCCACAACATCAACAGAGCTCTTTTGTTCTTGATCATGAACTTTCTATCCTAAGGATTGAGACTTAAAGTGTGTGTGACATTGATTTGAACTAGTAAGGACTCAACAATAAGATGGCCCAATAGCCCATGGCTAGCTTATGGAACTCTGTGTATACGCATATTCTACAACTGTGTGTGTGTGTGTATAAAACATAAAAAGTAGAACATTTTATAACGAAAAAAACCCCCACTTCTTTCAAATTGTACAAATATTTCAAAATATTATGGATATTTAGTATTTTAGATGTATTATTTTTAATCAAATAAATTTAGCCTTGCTCTCTTGTTTCAATAGCCAAATTAAAAATTAAGTTGAATAAAAATTTCTTGTGGGGTCAGTGGAAATTATACTGATGGTTTCATGTCTCAAACTTATTTAGATGTTGCTAGATCATTTTAGGTTTCATAAAAACCCTTTGTGTGCTTCTTCAGTTTTGATTATGTGGTGTTACAACAAACCTGATCTGTGTCTAATGAGAGCAATCAAACATCACAGGAGACCAAACGCTGCATCCCTGAGGGTCTAGATCTTTCACACTGAATACACATCAACCATTTACAATAATTACAACCATTTATGTTATGAATAAACAATTCATGTTTTCATTCACCAACAGATGTGATGTCGGAAACACACAATCAAAGACTAAATTAACAGTCCAGTTATAACAATTACAGTAACCAGGGGGGCTCCAAACACAGGACAAAGCCAAACACAACATCCTTTCAAATGGTTTGTTACTTAATAACACAGATTTTATCAGTCTTTTATCTAGAAAATGCGTTAAAGCAACATCATTAGTTTGTGTATTTATGCATTGTGAGGAGATTGTTTACTGAGTATGTGTTCTTTGTGGTTTGTCAAAGTGATTTGATTCATTTCAGAGCATGTTAATTGTCTCCTGGATTTACTGGGTTTGACGGAAGGGGGAAGGACAGAAAGCTTTTGTCTTTTCTTTTGTGTTTTGTGTTTGTTAACCTCTCTAGCTGTAAATCATAATACAGATGACAGATTAGCAGCTGTTTATGCAGTGGTTTGAGTATTAATCTCCACAGCTGGGTGCTACTATCATCTACCTGGATGAGGCAAGGCGCAAGCCGGTCGGAAAGAGAGAGATAGAATCAAAACATGCAAGACCTACTTATGTTATTTAATTTGTGGCAGCTTGTCATCACCAGCTTTATGGATGGCTGTCACTATAGGAGGATAGCAAGGGATTATGACAGAATCTCCTTGGCAACAACATAATGGGCATGCATCATGCAAATAATCCTCCTGGAATCCTTGAGGAAGATGATGGAGGCCTCAGGAATAACATCCAGAGGTCTTCCTGTTTTGTGTATGAGTGCAGAGGGTCACAACAGGATCTATTTATAAGCTTACTGTGTATATCTGTGCATTTCAGAAAATCTGGAACACACTTTGGACATGCATATAAGTCAGTGGTTTGGTTTTAGACCCAGATTTTACATTGTTGAGACCGAAACATTGTACGAAGATCTGTCATAAAGAAACACCCATAACATCAGACTGTAAAAAATAAATTTGTTTTGCAGTACAAAACATGATGAGAGGTGAATTATTAAAACAATAAGAGTTAATAGAAAGTCTCAACAATTATAGGAAAACAAACATGACTGTATTCCTTTGAGGCGATTAGTAGTAGTGGTAGTAGTGTCATCAGGCAAATAGAACGCAAAAAGCAAGTCATCCTGCTATTGAAAACAAAAGTCAATAACATGAATTATCCGAGTTAGGTAGTCACACAGCTAAAGGGTTCCCCTCTCTGCATGTGTGTGTATCCGTGTGTGGGCACATCTCCGTCACTGTTGGCTCTTTTGCGTACATGAGAATAAGGTTATCCGAAATGCCTCTCATCTCCACACATAACAAAAATTGCACCCCCTGAATGCGTCTACAGAAGAATACCCAGTGGAGATGAAAAGGTCCACTCATTGCCCACTCTGCTTCATAAATACTGACTTTTTTTTTTTTTACGTCAAGAGAGCCTGCAGCACAAACAGTGAAGACGCTATTTGGACTTTTCAATGAATGAGGCATGAGGCTGAAACAGAGGAATATTTGTTTCATGGCCCTGTAGCAGATTCTTTTCTCTGACAAATGAGTGTTTGATTAGACTTTCTTGCTCTTGTTAATACATACACGGTGCAGACTGCAGAAAATCATTTTCCTAATCAGTTTTCTGGAATAAAAGTATAAAAATAAAATTCATACATATATGCCTAAAAGATGAAAAAGGCCTATGTTCAAGATATATCCAAATAATTCTTAATATTTCTATCATTACAATTCTCAGGAGATTTTAAAATGGATAGGATGGTGTTAATGTATTTGGTCTTGGTGAAATAGATCTTCTACGCTGCTGCTGCTGCTGTTGCTTATTGCTGTAGTTGTACATTATTGCTGCTACTAAAAAGCAAGTACATGAACTGCCAATAAATATACAGATTTTACATATTTTGAAAATTTAAGACATACTGCTGCTGCGCAAAAAGCATATATAATAACCTAGCATATCTATACAAGTGGAGCTGGGGGAGGTGGAGGGTTTCAGAGGAACTCTAAAAGCATGCAGCGGACTGCTCTTGGGAATGTTAACCATCTATTTAAAATCAGTAAGCTCATTGGCTACATTTGCAACCTGAACCAATCAGCTTGTGCCAAGTAATTTATAGCTGTGAATATCTTCATTTTGCATGAACGACTCATCAGCCTGCACCTAGAGTTTCATGGCAGAACTTTAAATTTTATGTAATGCAGCTTCTCAAGTAAATGTATGTGGTTTTAAAATCATAAAACCTAAAGTGATATTTGCAGAAGAAACTCTGATACTTTTGCATGCTCATGAGAAAATTTTCACCTGTGCCTTAAGAAATCTCTGTGTGCACAAGAAGAATGTCCCTATTTCTGTGTGCACAGTAAAACATTTGCCTCTAAATCTCTGAACGTACATACTTGAAAG
>JAUCMR010000160.1:13143042-13195141 GCA_032357425.1 Enteromius argenteus
CAAGCTGGCTGAGGATGGACAGTGGCGCTGACACTTACAGTGGGTCAAAGGTCAGATGACATGTCATAGCGTTTCTTCATAGAGGGTACAGAATTTAACCGTAGATAAAACATTTTTGGGCATTTGTGTTTTTGAGAGCTTATGATTAAATCAATGTTCCTGGAGACACAACAACAAAATACATTACAGATGTCCCCTCATCTGAACTGTCCATTTCAAGTCTTGGAGTCTCTTCTAAGGAGTTGATGAGTTGATTCAGGTGTGTGTTATTAAGAAGAGTTTGGAAATGTGTGATGTCACCTGCAGGAAGAGGGTTGGAAAAAACTGGCTTAAATGATTTAAATTAGTTTTCTAGATGAGTATAATTTGAGCCTATATGGATTTTTTTAAATGAGAAAGAGGATGGCTTTGAAGAAGATTGTTTTTAACCCTAAAACACAATGCAATGCCGTTCAAACGGGTAAAACAAGGAATTCCTTTATATTAACACAGTACATTGTGCCATATTTTAGTTTGTTTTTACATTGTTCAAAAATATTAAATGTTTCACAATACCTCAAATTATTTTAATTTTATCTTTACTTATAAAAAAGTAAATTACTGTAAGTGTAAATTGTAACAGTAAATTGTAAGGTCATTTATAGGTTTTGCTATTTGTACTGAAATATTTCATAAATTATTTACATTACAGAAAATTACTTGATATAGGCTAGGCTATTGTACTGTATATATTAAAGTAACAGCAAACCAGTTAACAGTGATAATTTTTTTACCGTAGTTTGCATAAAAATGCTCTTTTTTTTTTTTTTACAATGCACATATACAGTACCTTGCGAAAGTATTCATTTTTTTCTAATTTTGTTATGTTGCTATCTTATGTTAAACTGCTTTAAATTACTTTTTCCCCACATCAATCTACTCCTACTTCCATAAATCATAACTGTGCAACAAAAAACAATATTTTTTCACATCTTTGCAAATGTATTAAAAATAAAAAACTAAAATGATTTCATTGCATAAGTATTAATACCTCATTCATCTTGGACAGTAGAAATTTCTCTCAGGAGCATTCAAATTCAATTGAATGGGCATGATTTGGAAAGGCACAGAAGTCTTAATAAAAGGCCTAACAGCTGATAATGCATATCAGAGCAAAAACCATGCACTGAGGTCATAACATGAAGGGGTATGAATACTTTCGCATGGCACTTTAATATTACATAATAGCCTTTTGCAAATGTGTGCATCTTCATCTGAGCCAAGACTACCGTGCATTGAGTCATATACTACAGTCAATGATATCAAGATACTTGTTGCAGTTCTGACACTTGTGCGCTTTTGAGATTGAAACCTCCGTCTTTCAGCCACAAGAGCATTTAAACAGCTTTACCGCTGACAATAATTACATTAGATCAGTGATTCAAGCACCTCAATCATCTCCTCACAAAGAAAAAGTTCTTCAAAAGTGTGATCAAAGAGATTTCAGATCTTAAGTTGACTTTTATTCTCCAAAGACTTCAAAGAGCGATGTCTTACAACAGTTATGTCTGAAAATAAAGGACTATAACGCTTTGGACAAACACTACAAAGATAGACTCAGTCATGCTATAGTTTGTGCTCTTTTTATGTTTCTGCCCACCATCTTTCATTCTCTTTTCTTTCTTTCACTTTACCTTACTCACTCTCTCTTTGTGTAATGCAATGACAGCATGGTGAGTCAGCTCCCTTTAAGAGCGCTGGACTTTCCTAGTACTGCTGTGATACCCGAGCACTGTGCAGAAACAGGCAGCACTTCCCGTCAAGCAGCGATCACTCATTAACCCTCACCTTCAGCTCACTGTTCACACACTTGGGCAAATTTTCCTTGTCCCTGCCTGACTGTGCTTCACGCCTCTTTCTGAATTCACCTCGTGCCACGCTGAGCAGTCCAAACAGTAGACAGAGAGGTGCGTGTGTTATCAGTCCACCGAGAGATTATGCCACACCCGGGTCTGACTGTCTTTCACATGCACTTGTGAGCGGGGAGATGTGGAAAGAAGGTCAACCTGCACTTTAGAGCTAAATATTCAGGAATGACACAATCTGAGGGCTCATGCTGACAGAAAAGGTGATGAGTCTCTCTGAATGGACTGATAACTGTACGAGAAAAGTAGATATTGTTTGAAAAATTAATCGCAAGTCATTGCCAAGAGACACTGATGAAAGATAGTAAGCAGTAAAGGTTACATGAGCTCACTGGTCATTTACTCTTTCAGTGTTTGGATTGCTAAATCTGCCCCTCTTAAAGGGACATCTTACCCTAAACTGAAATTATGTCATAATTTAGAAACCAATTTTTGTAATGCAATTGTAAAAATTTTGTAGGTATTAATGATTGCAGGTTGTCAAGCTAAAAACAAAAAAAGTATCTAGTTACATTTTTCTTTAATTTACATTTTCCACATCAATCTACATTGCATAACCCATAATGACAAAGCAAAAAATTCATTGTCACAACTATGAAACAACAACAAAAAAACAACAACACTGAAATAAGTACATTGCATAAGTATTTAGCTTAAGCACCTTTACAGCCTTGAGTCTTTTTTGTTTGATGCAACAAGCTTTGCTCATCAGCAATTTGGCAATTAGCTGCCATTCTTCTCCTCACCTCTTCACCTCTCACGATCTTTCAGGTTGGGTGGGTGCAGATGCACATTTTCAGGTTTCTCCAGAAATATTTGATTGGGTTCAGGCCCAGGCTATGGCTGCTTGCTGTGTGCTTACGTTCATAGTCCTGTTGGAAGGTGAAACTTCTGGACTAGGTTTTCATTAAGGCTATCTCAATGTTTTGGTACAATGAGGTTTTCTTTACTTTTAGGAGATGAGCTGTGCCTGGTTTCTTTCAGACATGACGCTTGGAATTGAGGTTCATCAGACCAGAGAATCTTATTTTTCTCAGTCTGAGGGTCCTTTAAGTACTTTTTTGCAAATTCCAAGTGTTTTTGATGTGTCTTCACTGAGGATGAATTTGAATTTAAATTTAGGGCTCCTAGATTTTTGCTATAAGAATATTTCACAAAGAATTATAGCACTAAAATTGGTTATCTAAAAACTCTTAGCTAAAATGTTTTACTGCTATTTAGGTGAACTCTTGGTGTTAAAATAAAATGTTTTGTGAATATGGGCCCAGATCGGTGGAGTGTTGCAGTGGTATTTTTCCTTCTTCTCCACATATGATCATGGAGCTGAACTTGAGTGACCATCAGGTTCTTGGACACCAGTCTGACCAAGGCCCTTCTCAACTAAATTTCCTGGACTCTTCCCCAGATGTGCTATTTGATGCAATCCTGTGTCTGTGTTCCACAGGCAGTTGACCTCAGGGCTTGGTTTTTGCTTTGATATGCATTTTCAGCTGTGCATTTTGCCACAGGTTAACTTCACTCGAAATGTAATATCTAGAATTATTACGAATGCTCCTACTCTAAATTTCAGCTGTCCCATGTAAGAATATAAACACTTCTGCAATGTAATTTATATATACATACATATATATTTATTTGAATAAATGTTTTTTTGCTTTCCTATTACTGTATTTGGAGTGTGGATTAATGTGGGAAAAAAGTAATTTAAAGCAATGAAACTTAAGGCTGCAACATGAAGCGTTGGGAAAACACCTTTTGTAAGGTACTATACATAAAACCAAGGTAATATTTTTTTTTTTTTAAATTGAGATTTATACATCATCTAAAAGCTGACTAAAGATGTAGGCCTTTAGGTTTGACATAGGGCTATGGTTTATTAGGATAGGACTATTTGGCAGAGAAACAACTATTAAAAAATCTAGAATTTGAAAGAGCAAAAAAAATCAAAGTTCAAAAATTGACTGAACCATATTTACAGTAGGATATTTACAAAATATCTGCATGGAACATGATCTTATACCTAATGATTTTCTGCATAAAATAAAAATCAACAATTTTGACACATGAATGTATTGTTGGCTATTGCTACAAGTATACTTTTTTTGTGATTCAGGGTCACAATTATAAATGTACATAAAATATTACATTTAATATTATTCTATTTATTTGCTGTATTTATTTAAACAAATAAAAAAACAAACTTGCAAAAAGTGGAGATTAATGGAAATTAGTGTTTAAAATAATGTTTATTATTTATACATTTCTTTTAAATGTATGTTCCTGATTGGCATCTCAAAAACATAGATTGGGTGGGACAGAACATTTTTAACGCAGTCACTGCATGTTTTTTCAGTGTATATGTACACACACACACACACACACTGTGTGATCATTGTGCTTTCACTGCAGTAAATGAAAGCGGTAGCCGTCCAGACTCCATCAGATACTAGAGGCAGGTAGATACTCGCTCTGATCTCAATCACAGAGCACTGTGTGCTGTTATGGGTGTAAACAGAGCAGACAATAAACAGTCACTCAGTTCTACAAATTGTCTTTGTTTGGGATGTCAGAAGTGTGCCCTTTGTCTCCTGTTAATGCATCTGTCATGGAGCGCTGATAATAATCTGCAGCGTGTGTCACAGGTAAACAGCAGGTTGCTGGATGGAAGGCAATGAAACACCTTTGTGTTTTTGTGACAGGTCACAGTCCAGCTGTAGTTATTTCCGTCTGACAGCTGTCCTGATGTAGAATTAACAGGGCTGAGTGCAAGTTCATGCTTTGTTGAACAGACCAGCATAAGACCAACCAGTACAATAACACATGCTCTGCTTGTATGCTGGTATCATAACCAGGCTTTTTAACTAGTTTAACCAGCATAACCTTCTTGCTCAAACAGATTTATAGATGTACTTTGCCAGTTGACCTTTTTAGCTGGAAAAAGCACTGCTATGCCGCTCCACCTGCATGAACCAGCATGGAAAGTCATGCCAATATAATCCTGTCTTAAGTCTTTTGGGTGAGTTACCTTGTTTCCAACATAATGTTAATGCAGTAATACTAATCATCATCATCTTCATCCTACTTTATTATTAATATCATTACTTTAGCTACAATATATTGTAATGTGTATTTTATTACAATAAAATAATCATCATATATTTTACATACATTTGAGTTTGTCACTCACATTTGCTAGAAGTATCTGGTAAATAAATATTTGTAGATGTATTTTTCATTTCATACTAAATTGCAAATTAATTAAATAATCCTGAATGATAAGACACATAGCAGTAAGTGAGTGATCTCTCAGTATTACTATCTGTATCCCATCCCAGCTTGATTATCTCGGGTCACCTGGAGACCTTTAGTCACATTCCAGCTCTAGTGTAAAGGAAGACACAAAACATGATGTAATCATTTACACTCAGCCACACAATGATGAGCAAAAACGAGACCTGCTTATCTCTGATTTGATAGCAGAAAATTCCCAGTGATAGTGTTCACCAAACAACCCCTTGTTTGTCACTGCTGCAGCCTGCAGAATTTTTCTGAAGCTCTCAGCGTTTTACGACACAGTTCAGAGGTGTTTCCACAGGTGTAGCGAACGCATGACTGTTTCTGTTGAAACTTGGCAGTGAAGTCCCTCTCACAGCGAGTAACCGCAGGCTGCCTGAGCTCTGTACAGCCCCATGCAGGTGCTGGGCGTAAATGTAAACAGGTTTTCTCTGAACGCTGAGGAAGGAAATTACCACTTATGTTTCTTGAGAGAGCTTCAAACTCTGGATTAACTGTAATATCAAACGCTAGAATATTTCCTATAAGCTTAACGTCTCTAATTCGTGCTTTGATATTCTTCTTGAGGAACTTGAGAGAGTTCCCCTAATTAACAGAAATGTCAACACAGCAACTGAACCTATTCACTTTTGGGTGCATGATTTATTTCATAGAATTTGTACTTCTACTAAGCTTAATATGCAAACATATAAATGATATACAGTCATCCAGACATTATTTAGTAATAATAACCAACTGATTGTGCATTATGATACTAACAATACCAAATAATGTATGTGAACTACTTATCAGTCAATCAATCAATAAAATATAAACATGTATGTAAACAAGCGCACAACCATCTGTAAAGATTTGTCTTTGAAATATAACATTATTTCTATTTATGAATTAGTGTCATTTAAATATCTTATAGTGGTCATATAATATATTTGTATTGGTTTGACTATTTGAATAAATGGCACTGTTAACCAATCAGATTCAAGTATGCCAGAGAACTGTGTAATAAAGCTGACATTAAAATTATCCTCTTCTTTTCCTGACTGAATAATGTAAGAAATTTTTTCAAGAGTTCAGAATCAACAGACATTTGAATTATTGGAGCGTCTAACTGTGGCAGTGAGTCATTAATTGTAAATGTGGCAGACTGACAGATTGTGTCACTGTGGGTTAGGCAGTGATCTCATCATGACTGGACTTACACCGACATTATGCCCTCAGAGCAAAAGGACATGGTGCCACTCAGAGCAAAGAAAGGCCTGAACAGCTACATGTACAAGTTATTGGCATAAGATACAGTTATAATGACTCATATAAGTTACAATAACTCTAAATTATATTGCACAAAACTACCACAACCAAAATGAACCAATGCATTAATTTCGTTTTCAAATACCATGCTTAATAATTATCTAATCACATTCGGCTATGCACACTTCACTCATGAAGACGTTACAATCAGGGGCCCAGTGAAAACAGACACACTTCGTAACAAAGGAGCATATAATAGGCAACATTTTGCAAGACTGATGAGTGTTCATTTTCATCCAAATGAATCTTTTGTTGAGATGACGGCTGACCCAGAAGCTCACACAACGGCCCGTCATTCTGGGTCATGCAAAACCATCTGCCCCAGCACACGCCCCCACAGAGGGTGTGATTGTAATTTAATCACTGCACAGTCTGACAATGTAAACTCCTCTAATTATTACACAAAGCAGAAAGCGATTGAGCAGACGCAGTCAAGCACTGCATGTGGCAGTTATTGCAGATTTCATTTTAATAGTCAAATCAAATTAAGCTGTTGAATAGATTGTCACTTGACTGTAGAGCTAGCCAGTATTAACCCCAAAATACAATGCAGAGATTCATACATACAGTTTAAACTTATATTTATTAATTTAGCGGACTGTAGAGCTGGCCAGCATATAATGCTGCCTTTATGTGCTATTGGAGTAAATACGTGAAAGGCCTCTCAAGTCATATTTACTGCAGGGAAACTGGGAAATCATTTTGATATCAGATTTTCGGGTTATAAACTTTAAACATGGTGCGGGGGACAACCATTGGTGCTGTCAGTGCAAATACATCCCTTTGTCTTGTCGTTAGCGTAGTGTATTTATAGGCTAGATGTGAATGATTATTCAAAGCATATTGTATGTTTTATAAGCAGTGAAATAAGCATGTATTTGACCAAAATTCCAGAATTGTCAGCAAACTGCATGTATAGCCAACACAGTCTCACAAACAATTTGTACGTATTTTATGAGGTGGCTAATTTGTACAAATTCGTATGACCTCCCTCGTACAATTTTGTACGATTTGTCTAAAACCCCAGTGTCAGGGAGGTGTAGGTCATTTGTACAAATTCATATGAATTGGCAACTTGTAAAATACATACGATTTAGCAAAAATCGTATGAATTTGTACGAGTGAGGTCGTACGAATTTGTACAAATTAAACACCTCGTAAAATATGTATGAATTGCTGTGAGATCAAGCTGGTGTAGCGCGGTGAATGATTATATGATTGTCAGCTTATAGGATGCTACTTATTCTTTCTGACATTAAAGCACTTGAATATGACAACCTCGTCATCACGACTTCATAAGTGTGAAATAGGAAATTGAAGGCAGCATTAATTAATGTACAATTCAGAGCCAGTTTACATTTATATTTATTAATTTAGCAGGTGGAAATAACTCTTTGATAATTCTATTTGTTCTATTGCTCTCAAGCAATACTTGACTGTGATTGGTCAGTTTTTTGTGTTCACTCAACCAAAACAACCACTTAACAATACAGAGTAGCTATTTAATCATTGCTCATGGAAACCAGTTAAACAAAGTAGCTGTTCTAGTTTCATGTAAAGTTTCTCTCACAATGTCTGCATGTCATAGTCTCACAATAACTATAGTTTATAGAATACAGGAATTGTCTGTATATGCCATGCAAAATATGATATATATTGATATATAACTATATATAAATTCAGCAATATAATAAATTTTTTAATATTTTATTTATTTTTTAATATTTTTAAAATGTATTATTTTTGTATGTGGATATATATATATATGGTGGATTTATTTTGCAATAATGACCAGCAGACTGTATGTATCCTTTATCTAACATTTTTTATTTACTTTACTTTTTACATGAATAATTTGTATTTGTCTAGTTATGGTAAATCAGCACAACGATATAAGTCACATCAATATGTCAAATGCAGACCCTTTAACTGAACCTCTTTTGTGTAGAGTCAGTGGAGATGGATGTCACATGAGTTTTTTTTTTCCCTCTTTGAGTGGTAAAAGTGTCTCATTCTGTGCTCCAGCTCCTTCTATTCATTTGCAAAGCAGCTATTCGGGACAAAGTGTGCCCTTTCTTCCCGGTACAGAGCCACGCACGCTTCTCTCCCCCTCCCAAACCACTGTATCACTCCTGTTCCTGCAGCCAGCCATGTGTCAGTGAAAGAAAGCAGAGTCAGATTTCCTGTGCAGGAGCAGCAGCTGCCACCGAGCCACACACCAGAGCTTGATTCGGACGCATCAGCCCTGACTGCTGCCGCTTCAGCTCCTTTTGTCCTTTCCGTTATGTATCTCTGGCTGGAGCGTTTCTCTGGATGAGTACGGGAGCCCGGCTGGCCGTCTTTGTTGCTCTGCTGGGTAACAAGCCAAGGAGAGAAGGAGCCAGAGACATGGAGGGGGGGTCAGTGCATTGTCTCTGGAGCCATTGGACACGTGCTAACATCTCTGTAATCTTTCTGAGCCAAAACCACAGAGCCCTGAGGCAAGGGCAGCTGTCGAGGAAAATGAGAGGAGGAGGGAATCAGAGAGAGAGAGAGAGAAAACGAGCGAGCACAGCTGTCAGTTCCCTCAATCTGCCACTCATTAGGCACAATAGAACTGGAGGGTCAAGAGGCCCCTCACTAGACCCAAATTCACTTTAATGTCCACTTTTTCAGCAACAGTTTGCAACACACATTGCAGCGATACTTGACACCTTCAAAAGCATCCATCAAGCAGGCCACTGATAGACCCAGCTACACATACTGTAATACTGCTGCTGGGTTAAAGAGTGCTGTGGGGCATGTGGTTGGGAAATTGGTGTATCCATGTACTTTATCCATGTAATGATGCTATTGTATGACACTAGATTGTCCCTTCTGCAGAGGATCACCTTGCTGATGATGGGCAATGTGGCTTATGTAAATTATCTGTGGCGTGACACTTTGGTTTCTTTGTGAAATATTTTTAAAAGAGTTTTTACATGTTTATTTGTTGAATTTCTGCCCTCTTGCTGGATACAGTATTCACCAAAAAATAAATAATAATGGATATAAAGGGAGATGTCTGATTGTACTTAAAAAAGAAATTGGTCTAGATTTTTTTTTAGTAAAGTAAATTTTTTTAAGTAAATTTCACAATGATATGGCTATATCATAAAAAATTAAATATGAAATTGCAAAGTAGAAAGTAGTAATATTTTTTAACATGTGGATGGACTTTATCAGCATTGTGTGTTAAAATGGCCTTAAAATGAATTAGAATTCTATCAAAATCTTCCTATTCAGAAACATGCTTATTTGCAAAAATGTATGAAATGTCTTACTGTATTCTTATGCAGTACTTCTCTGAAGTGTATTTATCTTGTATTATTTATCGTGTATTTACATATTTTTACTAGACAAAAAGTCAAAAAGATTAATTAAAAAGTTTTAAAAAATGTTTTTATTTAAATTTTTTGCAATGTAAATCATGTGTATTGAGGTATAAAATCAGTCGTGGTGCATGCCCTTGATGCCATTCATGCACCTAACAGCCAAAACGCATCAAATTCAGCAAGCTTTCAAGTGAGTGTGTGTGTGTGTGTTTGTGTTTAGGTTTAAAATAGGTGAAATGTAAGTGAGTAGAGATATGTTTTGCTTTTATGTGCCTTTTGAAGAGCCTTTCTAAGTGGAGACTGTGGGTCTGAATGGGGATTCTCTCCCTCGGGCTCCAGACTAACGTTAGTGGAACCGTATTCCCATCTGCTTCTCCCGGGGACCCCCAAATGTCATGAAGGGAGGAAGGGAGGGAGGGATGAAGGTGAATGAGTGCAAAGGGGAGGAGGGTCCCTTAAGCCTGAGATGGAAGATATAGGTGCACATATCAAAATGAATATAATAAAGGAATAACAAATGAAGAAAATGAGAGCTTATAATTGAATTTTATAACCCTGTATTCTACAGTTGAGAAGAATGTCATTATGCAATGTTGTGGGAAGTTCCTGAGGTTTCAAATAGAAGGAATAATGAAGAGATAACAGTAACAAAACACACTCTTGTTTCTTGTTCATATCTAGCTGCACAAAATGAGAGAGACTGTGTTTTACAAGCACATCCATAACCATTAATACAGTCAGAGGATTCCTCTCAGCCCACCCCTCAATCACAGAGGCACTAGAGCCTCTTTAATTTGAGGACATTACAGCCCACTGCAGACCCTCAGGCACAGGCAAAGCTTTTGTGCTCCTTCCATTAGCTCTGGAGGAAGAGCAGGGGAAGCCTAACCCACCCATCTCTGCTTCAAGAGCGTATCCCCCCACGACAGGCTGTGTGCTGATGAAACAGTTTCTCTTCTACCCAGCAACCAGGATGGCTATCTTTTTACCACAGTGCAGCTCGTTCACCTTTCCACTTCCTCTCATAAATATCTCTTGCATTTTGTCTGTATTTACTCTTCTTGTCTCTCTTTTAGTTGCAGGTTGTTGCAGTTCTCAGTAGGTGCAGTTCTACCAGCTGCATCCTGTGTGTCTGAAAGCCGGGTGCTGGTCGCTGTTTACACAAGCAGCATGTTTGGTGGCACATCTCCGTTCCATACACATGGCAGCACCTGCATCTGCACAACTTCATGCACTGCAGAGCAGCAGTAGGGTTGTTTATAATGCTGTTGTGCAATTTTGACAGATATTGAGGGAGTATTCTAGTTTTTGCAGCTTTTTTGGTGTTGTTGTTCTTGGCATTATTGTTATTATGACAGCCTGTAGTTTACTCAGTGTCAAGCACATTATCTAAGTGTAAGTGTAAGGAAAGTTATAAAATGACTTCCCACTTGTGGACTCTAGACTGTGAGTCACATGGCACTTTCCTGCAAGGCTTTCATAATGACATTTTGTAATTCATATATATATAATTTATTTTTTAGAATAATTATTTTTATTTTTATACATTTTTATTTTTCATTTATATATATGTTATGGTATTGCAAATAGTATTTAATTTTTTATATCATTAATACATTTTATATTTAAATTTATTATTTCATATTTGTGTGTGTGTGTATACTGTATATATATATATACGATTATATGATTTTGATTTTCCTCGTTTGTAAGTCGCTTTTGATAAAATGCCTGTTATATATAAATAAATAATTTGCACATAATGTTTATATATTTTAAAAATAAACATTCTATACTGCTCTAATGAAAAAGAAAAACATGTACAATGTGTACAATTTATATATTTTTATATTTTCAAGTATAAATACAAATTTGAGAAGAATTCAATTTTTGCAGTATATCAGAGATAAAGAATATACCCCTCCTACATGTTATTGAATAGGAAATTAATAAACTGTATCCCTGTGGTTGTTTGTTTGTTTTTTCCTCATAACACTGAGAAATATGTTTGCTACAGCACTGCAGGATCTGTACTCTGAGGGGTACAATAAAAGTTGCAACAGCCCTACAGTAAAGCTCTGATTGGCTAAAAGCTTAGCCTGTCTCCAAAGCAACAGTGTATCTCAGGACAAAGACATCCGATTCAAGCATCTTCAGTGTGCTTTGTCTCAGAGAAAACAAGATTAAGTTTATGCATTAAATGCTCTTGAACTTTGGCAGCCAGAGAAACTACACTGAACCCTAACATGATGTTGTCATTTGTACGTTTTTGTGCCCAAAAAATTCACAAAGTTACACATTAACCTAAGTTAAATGTTTTTAAAGTGACCGTTTTAAAGACACCTTTGAAGACTCAGAATGAGAGCGATATCCAAAATCAATACCGCAATTTGACCTGTGGCGCACGACCCTGTTACTTATATCAAAGGCGTTGATCTCTGACGTTAGGACCTGGTCACAAGAATGCAAAAGGTAAATGATAAACACAAATGACATCACAGGGGTGGTAAACTCTGCTCACCCCTTTTGAGCCAAATAAAAACAAGCTTAATCAAAACACCTCTTTGATCCAAAACAATAATAACTCTGTTCAAAACTCCTTCTCTTTGACACAGTTGAGCAATCTTTCAACATCCAATCAGAGCTCTGTTACCACCAGCAACAACCCGTACACCAGCAAGGCAATGGATCCTGGTTTCTGATAGGTCAAAACTCCACGAGCATTCAGCTGGCTGCCCCTCCCTCGACTCTCTCTCATCCACACAGATTAAGCAACATCATCAAAACAAGGAGAGCTTAGCTTTGTTTTCCTGCAGTAGCATGGCTCCACTCAACAACAGTGGGCTGTGTTTTGCTATTTGGTGGTAAAAGAGTCTTCTGAAGGCAGGAGGAAAGTAATAGGACAAATCCTTGTTGCCAGGGTTACAGCGTTCTTTGAGGAAGCAGGAATGATGATATCGGGTGAAATATAATATGTGCTGCTGAAAGCAGGGTGTTGCATCAGATACATTAAGATTCAACCATACTGGAAAAAAGTATGTGACTGGTAGTGCATATTAAAGTTAAAATTGTGTGACCATTCCACCAAATATCATCCTGTGCATGTGATGGTGCAACATCAAATGAATATATGCTTCATGCTTCATGCTTATTGTTTAATTTGCTTAGAGACCAAAGAAAATTGAAAACTGTAAGAACTTTGAACTTTCATGCAAGTAGAATATGGTATTATATATGTTGAACGGGATTTGTAAACTGTTATTTTTAATTAATTGCTTTTTAGTTAATGTCATTTGTAAATAATGTTTTTTTATTATTTAGATACATTTTTATTTACTTATCTTTATTTTTAATTGTTTTTTATTTACTGGTTACAGTTGCATATGCATATTTTGCATATTTCATTTTAAATCTAAATATTTTATTGGCAATATTTTTACTTCTATTAATATTAATAGAAATATTATTTACATTTATTTTTATTTTGTTTATGAATTATTACCTTAAAAATGGGAATTGCTATTTTAATTATAATTTTAAAATAAATGTTTCATTAAAATATTAACAGTTTGCATAAAGCCTTGTAACCTGATAAGTAGTTTTATGTTACCCTTTATACAGCATATGCAGTAATATCTCTGTTTTACTAGTCAAAGCATGTCACCTGTAAGCTACTAACTAAAGGGAGGGAAACCTCTCTCCGCTGGATCTATGTCAATACCAGACTGACATTGCTGGGAAGGAGAGAGAGGGCGGGAGAACATGCTTTGAGTGTCTCACTGTTTACTATTGCTTGTTTGGACATGTCAAGGGCATCGGTTGGTGACCCTGACCTTTCAGATCCAACTATCAGGAAAACAAAAACTTTTTCCATCCCACACTGAGCAGCTTCAAAATGTCATTTTCCCTTTTCCTTTGCGACACATTTTATTTATTTATACCCTTGCCTGTGTGCAAAAGTGCAGAATAAAATAAAAAGAATGTAAGTCACCTGTAAGTTGTTTTGATCTATGAATCACGTCATTTGGTTGATCACACTGCAATAGCTGTTAAAAAGTATTTGTCTTTCTGTTGTCTCTTTGTCATGTAGCAAATGTCTTTGATGACAAGCAGGTGCATTTATAAAGCTTAGAATATCATAAAGATCTGGAGTCAGTGAGGCTTCTAGACTCCTTTGATACCCTTGTGTAATCCTGTTAAACTCTCTGGCTTCTTGCACTAAGACAGTTCTATCTTATCCTTTTGGATTACGGAACTATCCCTAGTGAATTGGAGAGGTCCTTTAATCTGTTTCTCTGAATCAAGCATAGAAAACAGTTCTATATACTGTAATATTGTTAACTTTAAACATTCCTCATATCTGACAGACTGGACTTGTTCATCTGTGCTTGCGTTTGTCTTAGTGCAGTGGAATAATCAATGACTGCATAGAATACAGCTAGATAAAGATGCTATTACTGTAAAAATGTGACTCAAATGTCTCAATTATTTGGTTTAGGTTTTTCCATTAATAAGATGCAAAGAGCTTTTCCAGAGGTTTTCTATTTTACAGTGTGCTCCTGCTATGAGCTGAGTAAGTCAGAATGCTTTGGGTAACACAGCTGCTAAAAACTCTTTGCCTATATTTATCCTGACACTTTCTCTTGTTCTCTGCTTCCTTATGTGACCATTTACATCAAAGGCATTTGCACTTAATGGTGTATTTATACTGCAGCAGGAAAATTCTATAATACCTAAACCAAGAACAACTGCAGTGCATCCAATGCAAATAATATAATTTACACACTAAATCCAGCACTCCTTTTATGCATAATCTTTAGCATTTCTTAATATTTTGATGCTATCATTGCTTTCCCTGGTCCACTGTCAAGTACTAAAGTTAACAGCGTGCCTTAAAACCATGCTTTATTTTCCATTCCTCAAAATGGTGCATTCTCAAAGTGTAGAGTAATTGCTTCAAAGTCACACAATTATTTGGGAGAAATTGGGAGAAATACAATCATTTCAATAGGAATTTTTGCAGTCAGGAGTTTTATGCGAGGCTGAAATACATTGCAACAATGTTGGATATTTTGTACCTGTGAAATTTCACCAAAATTATGCTAAAACTGCAACTTTATAGGTTATAAATATCTCAACTTACAGAAAACCATTGTTCCTGAGAGTTTTAGTCACTCTAATAACACCTCAAGAATTTCACCTAATACGTCTCTTTCTCGGCCTCTGAATTATCTTGAAGACATTTCTTGCGTTTCTGTATAAATGCTATGTGAGAGTTTTTTTTTTTTTCTTAAACTCCATATGTAGCTCACATTTGGCAATCTGCTGTACCTGCAGTGGCATCTGCCACAGACTTTCAAATATCTGAGGCATGTGGAGAGGCACATAGTACTGATATCACAACATACCTACTGCATTTCATGTCTGAGACTAAACGTGTCTGTACAGTTCTGCATTTGATTCTGATATTTTGTAGATGTCAGATCTGCATTCTCGCATATCTGGCATACATGCTTATACCAACATATTTAGGCATCATATTTGAACATTAGCAGCGCAGCCAAATTTGTGACCATGCCTCTCCCACAACGATGGCATAGCACACATGACTACAAAAGATAACCCAAAAATGCCAGGAATTTTGATGCCGTCTTCCACCCTGCAGTACTGCCTTAATAGTAGATCAATGAAAAGGAATGCAGAACAATCTGAGCAGCATGTGACCCACTAATATCCTGGTGTGCCCTGCACACATATTGACTTGTTTCACAACAATGTATAAGCATGTACACATTTCTTCAGTATATGCAATATTGCAAATTCTAAAAAAACCTGAAATTTTTTCTCCTGTGGAAAACAAAAGAACTTTTTTTTACTTCCAAGTTTCAATGTTTGAGCAGTTTTTGTCATAACAGTGAAAGTCAATGGGGTCTAATGCTGTTTTTTGTTCTCAAAACGTTACCGTCAATTTGAGTTACTGGATAAAAAAGCTATCTCTGGACTGCCAAGAGTCTCATTCATGCCAGGAACGATAACTAGAAAGATTGTAATTATACTAGCATCCACACCAATGCACAATATTGTTCTGATTATTACAAGCACATGGTGTATTTTGTCCTCTGCGGCTTTTGGATTTGGATTATATTGTTTCTCTGTGGCATTTTCATTATAATTTTGGTGTGGACTGCCCTATTCTTAAAGGGTTAGTTCACCCAAAAAAGAAAATTCTGTCATTAATTACTCATCCTTGTGCCGTTCCAAACCCAGAAGACCTTTGTTTGTCTTCGGAACACAAATTAAGATATTTTTGATGATATCAGAGAGCCATCTGACCCTCCATAGATAGCAATTCAACTGAAATGATCCCAAGTCCAGAAACATGGTAAAAACACCGGTAAAAAAGTCCATGTGACATCAGTTTTGCGACGATAGGAGAATACTTTTTTTGCACAAAGAAAGCAAAAATAACTTCATATACTCAACCATTCCTCTCCAATGATTTACGTCTTCTGCCATTTTAGAGAACATTACTGTGTAAGCGTAGGCTACGTTTTCCTCTTGGCACAAACAGCCGCAGATTACGCACAGGCATGTGCTTTCACCCGGATGTAAACAAGGTTGATTACATCAAATACGGTAAAGCTTGTGCACGGTGCGTTAAAATGGTGAAAGACGTAAGTCACACGAGACGATTAAATGATGTTATTTTTGTTGTAGTTGAGCAAAAAAGTATTCTTGTATCATCGCAAAAGTGAGGTTGATCCACTGATGTCACATGGACTGTTTTAACGATGTTTTTGCTGCGTTTCTGGATCTGGATCATTTCAGTTGTATTGCTGTCTATGGAGGGACTTACAGGACTCTATGTTCTATGAAATTACAGTGTAGTCACACTTACAAATTTCCAGAGGCAAAATCTAGTCAGTTCAATTGAGATTTGCATAAGGGCGAAATAAATCCACCTGCAAATTTCACAGCAGATTCATTTGGTCACATTTACCAACATATAGCTTCTGGGTTTATAGGGACTTCTGTGTGAGCTGTGTTTGATACATTTACATTATTGAGGACAGACATCTGACTTTTTGTTCTTTTTTCTTTTTGGTCTTGACCTTTAGTCTACCATCATGACCACATGGGAGAAAATGTAACACTGAAGGGCATCTACAGTTCAATAAGTTCAAAACAGCACTTTCAGAGAAAGCTTATGTCTACTCTCATATCTACTTTCTTTTCTGCTATCTACTCTCAAACCCAAAACTACTTTCATATCTTTACATTTCGTTGTTCCTGAGTCACTAGACACAAAGAACACCATGTCTGTGGCTGGTGATCAGAGCGAGCGTTAGTGCTAACAGATGCCAGTACTACTGTCTGGGTTGAGTCACTAGCTTCAGGGCTAACAAAGGAGGGGCACATGTGTGCACTCCAGACATCAAACCAGCTGCAAAGCGGTTTTTCAGGGTGAAGTGTTTTTTTCTTGGTGTTTTGAAGCCTTGTGCACCTGTGAACACAATTTTTTTAATCGGTGGGGAGCAACAAGTCATTGCTGTTTACAAGGTGGTGAGTAGTCTAATGCCAAAACTCTGAAACACACTTTGTGCACAGGGAAGTTTGGTGACCTTTCACTCATGTTTCCTGAAAAGTACTGTGTGGAACTTTACTGTGTGGTTTTCACAGAAGTCTCTTGGTCTCTGAGAAAAATGCTACGCTTTGGGCGGAAATATGATGAGAAGTGCATTTCACACTGAGAGCATGTGAGGGTCTATCGCTAGTCACATGCAATGCACTCTCCACTGAGCAGGTGACAGATGTGTGAGTTGCTCAAGTCAGGCAGTGAATGCAGCAAATGACCAAACAGAGGAAGGCAGACATATTACAACATGTTTAATAAAAATGTGACAAATCTGTCTGATAGTTTAAAGGAAATGAAGTCTAGATTAGATACTGTTCTCTTCCCATAAAAAGCAGTTCTGATTGCACCTCTGAAACAGATGCATAAAGACTCTTTTTTTTTTTTCTTGAAACTTGGACAGCTGTGATGAAAAAGACAACAGCCCATTATAACTGTCTGTCTGATTGGTTTTTAATTGCTCTCTGGTTCATAGTTAGGATGCAGACATATTCCCACTTCTCCCAGTTAAGATATTTTGTTGTATTAGAGTAGAACAAGGCACGTGAAACTCCTTTCAAAGAAAAACGTTTGTGGTTGTTTGTTACTAGAATGACCTAAAGGGGAACTCCATTGAACCTCCAATGCAATTGACCCAGTTTCTTAACTTCAATGCATTAGCTGTCATTAGTTAATGAAAGTAAACTGCAAAGATCAATTACTATCGGAGGGAGTGTAATATTCTCTTTGTGAAACCTCTGTCTGCCTTTCTTTGTTTTCAAAAGCAGGTGTGTGTTGCTTTATATGTGCATGAGCTTAGCTTTCTTGTCGGTTGACTTTTAAGTGCACAAAGACTTTTCAGGCACTATACCTGAAATGCTCTTTTAAGTTTGGATACACATGCTTCAGGCATTTGCCATCGGTACACAACACCTGGTGCAAGCATTTGCTGTTAAACACATGCAGCTTTCTGTTCAGAAAATTTCCAGTGATGTAACTTTGAAAGACTGAGCACGAGGCTGACTGGACAGCGTAGAAGAGATCAAACAAACCACAAATGAGTAGCTGTCTTACTGGTAGTTTAGAACCCTTTCTCTAGTAAACCACAAACCATTTTCACACAATGAAAAGCTGAGTAGACTCAGTAAAGCAAGAAAATGGGATTCCTATTAACTTGCTGCTAATGTAGTGTCCAACTTTTTTTTATTATTCAATTGCATAATTTTAATTAAAAATAAAAAAAGTTTATATTAGATTTAAAAATCACCCCTTCTATTGTGACCTTTATTGTCAAGACAGCTCAATTTTGACTGTTGTGTTTGGTGAGTTCAGCTCAATTAGTCATCTAACAGGTCTGGCTCTACCCTGCCTCTGCTCCAAATGGATGGTGCAAAACCTACACATGACAGAAATCAGTCCCCCATTGCAAAGGGGGCCCTTCAGTTGAGCAAGCCGTTTAAAGAAAGCAGCTGGTGCATGGGCGGTGAAAGGTCAGGAAGAGTTTGGAGAGATGCCAATTTCTCTAGTGCATTCGCAACCTCTCATTCTCTCTTCTAGACTGTGTTACTAAACTGCCCTGAACTCCATCCTCTGATGTAACTGGGTGAAAATAAAACACATTTCTGAAATCCAACAACTTCAAAAAGAAACATACCATAATTGCATTTTTAAGGGATTTATTTTTTTTTTCATTTATTGCAGAAATGGTGGCTTCTTCACCACAAGTTTTACAATGCATTTGACAAAAAGCACAACTTAATAAAATCCATATTTTTTCCCCCCAGGATATCACAAAAGTTACACTAGTGTCCATGTAATATTTTTCAAACAACATCCCAAGTGCCCATTAGACCTCAAAACATCTTCAAAATGTCACTTAAACATAGTTCCTCTTTAAAATCCACATCTCATTCGTCAAGAACACAAATTCCAATGCTCTTCTTCGCCTTCAGTCTCATAAACGTGCTCTCACAGTCCACCTGTCCTTTTCTCTCCTATTGTCTCCACCACAACAGGCTTGAGTGGCACAGGAGGCTTGACTTTTCCATGCTCGTCCAAAAAAAAGATTCTGAACATCAGCTTTTCCAGGACGGCCAACCGTATGCTGGGTCAGTCCACTTTTATCTTCCCAGTTGTGAGGGTAATCCAGACAATATCTCAAAGCTTTCTCGCTTTGCACCGGTGTACCCTTTAGGATGGACGTCTTCGACTTGATTCATTCACGTGCCAAAGCCATCTCCTATCAGCGCTCCGGCAGAGTAATAGTAGGCACCCATTCGTAGACATTGCGGCTCTCTTCACAGAACAAGCCCAGTCTCTCAAGAGCAGAATCTTTCCACGAGTCAGCATTGGGGCTCTTCGGAAAAAAAAGAAGCGATATTAGTATAACATGCAGATGTAATGCAAATGTAGGCGTTTACAAAGCGTAGGTGTAGATGCAGTAAAGAGGAGTGGATCTACTCACCGTTACAAGTATGCAGTGTGCGTCTTTAGGTTCCTCATCCTGATCGCTGCCCACAATGTCAGCAAGACGTTCAATGTCATTCACACGAACAATGTTGATGTCGTTGTCGAAGCAGAAGGCTTGGATGAGAGTGAAGTGGATCTGCAAGGCGATGTCACATTCATACTCCTCATCCGTAGCCAGGACGCAAAAAGCCACGCTGTCTGGGTCACTGAGGTTGCATAAAGAAGATAAATTGATTAGGAAACGGTTCAACGTGTGCTGCTTGCATACATGCATAAGGATGCATCCAATTATTCATTATTAGTAATAAAAAACATTTCCATATGTCACCCTCTGAGTGTCTAAAGACCTAATGCATACTAATAGCAACACTTTTAGAAATAAATATACAGATACTTACACATTCATGACTTGTGCAGACTCATACACCCCAACGGTAAGGCAGTCCTGCTTCTTTGCTGAGACCAGAAGCTCCTCTAGTGCCGTTCCTGCGCTTTGCATTCTGGAGAACACAACCGGCGCGTTAGTCCATATACTTTACATAGGATTTACTTATAAACACAAACAACGCAAACAGCATCAACTGAATAAGAAACTCACCTATCGCCAGTAGCAGCTGCGTTATCCTGTCCACTAAATTCTTCAAAAGTCATTGTTTAAATCCAAGCTTAGGTCGCTTTTCGCGTGTGTCTTCTCTTCGGTGAGCGGTAGGTTTGTGATGCCGTGTCAAGCGCTCGCCGTGTTTTATACGAGACGAGCAGCAGAGCAGCAGCGTTTCTCGGCAGTGGGCGGGCATTCCGCTCATGCCCGGATCCGATTGGCTGGCGGCACGGGCGTATGTAAATTACTCTGATGCAAGCGCCTTGACTGTAAACAGCCCACGTGGGTGTTCAAATATCACTCCATCAACAACACAAAGCACGGCTCGTGCTCGAGTACAAACTGCGTGAAGTTGTTGAGTCCATTTTATCACTTAATCCTTCATCTATGATCAACTGAATTATTAGACGGAATTAATATGGTTAACTCGCATCCCTTATTTTTAAAAAACTTTTTAAATGATATGTTAATTAATAAAACTAACACTTGCAAAAAGAAAAAATAATAAATAATAATAAAAAAATAAATATATATATATATTTGGAGTCTCATTAAGACTTTAATTAGTGCATTTATTTTGGACATCCTCACTATGTAGGTGACTTCAGGTTGTTGATTTGTGGTTGCTGCTCCAGTTCAAACCAGCTTCTATGTTCCATCCATAAATCCAGCAGGGTTACTGTCCTTGGGACATTCAGTCCCCACAATGTAAGCAAAACATGACCCCCACCACCCCCACAGACACAAAGACTGGTAAATGAGGCACACGCCACTCTTTTGCATTTGTGAAGGAGTCATCCTCATTTACGTGTCTTTGTCGTGTGCCTATTAATGACTGTTTGGCTGGCCCTAAAGTAGGAATAATAGCCTCATGTTCCACCTGTCCCTGGCTTTGTTGCAGCCTGCAGAAAGTGTGTCCCACTGAGACCAACAGCCAAAACTTTTGTTCCAACTTCTTGGAAGTCAGTCAGCTGAATGCATACATACAAATAGCATATAACTAAAACTCCACTCCAGGCCTGTTTAGCTCCTAATACCACATCTAAAACGGTGAGCAGTGTTATTCCCTTAAATAGAGATTAATAAATTATTCAGTAACATCTCGAACCAGCATCAGCTGCACATATCGGACTACAACATCAAGTCTTGTTCAAACTGGTCTAGGCTACTGGAAGCTCTTTGTAATTCTGTATGGAGTAACCTGCTGAGCAGCCTGGCGAGTTGGTCCTAACAGGTATCCCAGCCTGGATGTAGAGGCACTTTTGGGGTAGTTAGAATGGTAGACAAAGCCAGGTCTTGTTCAAACTGGTCTAAACTATTGGAAGTTGTGTAATTCTGTATGCAGTTGCTTGCTGACCAGTCTATTTAGTTGGTTATAACTAGTCTCCCAGACAGATTTCAGAGGGGTTGTTAGCACTTTTAGATCAGGACTATAGCTAAAGATCAATTTAATCTGATTTTAGCTGTTTACATGCAACTTTTAGAGACGTTTCCCCTAATATGCCAAACGATGTAATAACTAACGCGTCAAAAAAGCACTGAGATTTGGGGTTTATGATTGATAGAACTATAAAAAGTGCATGTTAGGAGCCATCTAGCGGCTGTACGCATAGCGCGACCTTTCACGCAGAGTGAGTCACACCATACAGATACAAAAGATGCACTTGCTCATCAGCTCATATAGCAGGGATGACTATTGGCTCATGCTGAAACACTCTACAAATGTATGCATCCGAAACCAAACCCGTAGGGTATCGATACACGATACCACAGTAAAACACAGTACAACTGACGATCGAATCTGGCGTTATATATCAATAGATTTATTGTTCTCTAAAAACACCTGTGCTGGACCATGATTAGAGATGCTGTGGCGCCATCTGCAGGTACAGAGAGGAAATAAGAAAAACCATTTATCAGCGTTTGACTGATTTACATTCGCTTTAAAAACTTACTCTTGGCCATATATATTTAAGCGTGACTTTTAAAGTTATAGTTTGTACTTTTATGTCCTTAATGAGCCTTTTTTGAGGTTATGTCTTTGTTTTCGTGTGTGTGAGAGTTAAAAATAGAGTGGTATCTTCATTTTAGCGCATTTGCATTGAAGTCAGACAGAGCACTTGTGGTTTTATAGGTTACTTTGTGTTCATTTGCATTTCTTTCCATCAGCATAAAAAGAACAAGTCTGTGAAAACAGGCTTGGACATGTACAAAAGATTGACCTAGTTTTAATGTAAGACTTTTATAGATCACTTTCTAAGAATCCCAATCATATCTAGTGTTAATTATCATTATTTTATTGTTCATTGACATTTTTTTCATATCACTTTTCATTATGAATGACAAAATTCATTTTTATAATAAACTGATCATTTTTAATTACTAATAACATGATCAGGACAGAAACAAACGGTTTATGAACATTCTAAGTTTACAGATACATCAGTGCATCATATGACCAAAGATGAAAAGAAATCAATAAAAAAAAGACTGCAATAAAAGTCTTTTAAAAGACAAAATATCAACAACAAAAAATAACATAAAAATGCTTCTCTGGCACAGCAGATCATGACATTTTTTTCATATGTATATACATATATATATATATATAGACATAAACAATGCTATTATTATTGCATGGATGTGTGCAATACTTTACCCCTCCTAAAAGGTACATTTAAAGCTAAATTTACAGCGGTTTAACGGAAGGGGTACTAAGCCACAAATAATGCACAAGCAGAAAAAAAATAGCTTTTCCCTTTTCTAAATACACTCCTATATCACTAGGACTGATCATTTTTCAGTAGTGGAATCTCTTTAAGCATATGGCTCCCTTACTAAAAAAGGGAAAGTAATATTTTAATAGACGCCCAAAAGTCCTAAAATGTCTCAAGTAATACAGATGAATGAATACATTTCCTGAATGTACTAAAACTCAATGTGGACACAACGCACAGTTCAAAACAACATGACTCCTTCACGTTTCCATTAAAAAAGAAACATAATTTGTGCAGATGAATAGAACAGTAATGTCCTAACAAATGGCTGGGTTTAGAAAAAGTGCTATTATAGCATGACAGTAGATCCATGTAAAAAATTAAAATTAAGGAAAGAGGTTCAGGCTGTGGTGCTACAATGAAGAGAAAATGGCTATATTGAATCTTACACCCTAAACAAATCAAGTTTTGTTTTAGATGCTCTCCTACATTTCATCAGATCGGTGCTGTTGTATTATAACAGATGTGGGTTTCTGCTCCATCCAGCTCTCCTTGGTTTTGCTCTGGCTGTCGTAGATCACCGGAGGTGCTGCTGAGTTCCTGTGGGGCTCTGAGAGAGATGCATCCGCTTTGAGATCTGACTGGGCAGGACTGGGGAAGTCAGCGGAGGAGTTGCTGTTGACACCAGACTCAGAGTCGGACTGCTCGACCCGCTGGTAGTCAGGTGTGTGGTTCTGAGCGCCGGACAGCAGCACCTGGTTATTCTCTACAGTGGCCACGAGGAGGACGTCCTGCTCTGGTACTTCTTTAGCAGACGTGGATATGATGTCTTCTTTAAGGATAGCTGGATAAGACCGCAGGGCTCGGGACATTCCTAGAAAGCAGAAGAAAAACATTTTTTTGCATAAGCACCAGCACTTGGGAAGAAAATTGAGGCTTTTTGTAATAGAGTAATGTAAGTTTTTATTTTTTTTTTACTTTGCTATATTCATATTATCGTTAACCAAATGTAAAAGTAAAAACATAAAAACTTTTACTTTAAATAAAATATAAAAATATTTAAAAAATAACAAAATAATATAATAATATATAATATTTAAAAAAAAAAAAGCTTTTAAGATTTTATTTAAGCTTTCCTAGGCAACATTTCCCATTTTGGTTTAGTTTAACTTGAAGTACTAAAATAACTAAAGCTAAAAATAAAAAAAACCCACAAACAAATTACTAAAACTTTAACTAAAATTAACATACAAACAAAATATAAAAATAAAATATGTTTCAAAATATTAACAAGATTTATAATAGTATATCAATGACACTAAAATAATACTACTTTCCCTTCTAGACAAATAACAAATCCCATGAATAATATATATGTTAGTTATTGATATTATTAATAACAAACACACACACACATATTATTAGCTATTGATGTTAACATATTAGCTCTGTATGAAATTATTGTCAATAATTATTATTATTTTCACTGGTATTGCATACTGAAACTGCATTATTGTATAAGCAGAACAGTACAGTACAACAAAACATGTCAGAAAACAAGCAGGACAACATTCCTCAGCACCCTATAGAAACAATGACAAACGATGTGCTCACCTGTGGATGACGCATACAGATCTTTCTGACTGCTGCTGCCAAAAGGATTGACTGATGGGAAAATGATCAGACAGAAAGAAAGCAGGAATACCTGAAAAAGTGACAACAGAAAAGGTCAGGAAAAACGTCACGCTGCCATTGTATTTATGTAAGACAGAAAGTTCACATTACGTGCTGGTGAAAGATTACACACATGCATCATATTTCATTCATTACCTATTAATACGTGTTAAAACAAACAAGCCAACAGAAGTACAACCCCACTGATAGATTAAAATTCTACATAATAAAAATGCTTACCATAATACAAGTGCTAGTCGTGGTGGTCTTCATCGTGGACATTTTCACCATAGCCTGCAGTTTTCTCAGCTGTTCAATAAGAGATCTTAATATAGAAAACAATCGTTGTTAGCAATTAAGTATGATTATCATCTTCACTAAAATTATATTATGAAAACACGACGAAGGCTTACATGTTTTGTTTCTGCAGCATCTCAACTTTCTTCTGTAATTCCTGATTGTGAGCAGTGCAGATCGCAACCCTATGGATGTACAAAATATTATTTCAAAAACTTTCAATAAGTAATTGACAAAAATATTCACATTTACACTATCATTTCACCACAGTTTTTGTGAGAGCGAAGACATTCATAATTTTACAAAAGATTTCTATTCTGCTATTGCTATTCTAGCAATAATTGCTAATCTGAATTTTCTATTCATTAAAGAATTGTGGGAAAAAAAACTTCTGATGGATCATGCGAGACCGAAGACTGGAGTAATGGATTCTGAAAATTCAGTTTTGCATCACATGAATAAATTAAAATATATATATTTGAATAGAAAAATAGTTATTTTAAATTGTAATCATATTTTACAATATTACTGTTTTTACTGTGAGACCCCGATCTTGTAAATATGCAATAAAGTATTACATCCTTCGTTTTCACATATATGATCATTCATTCCTGACACATTATTCATCGAATTAATAATAGCTTAATTATCGACGGACCTATAACAATTACAGTAATTGTATTTACAGTTTATCGTGCAATGCCTTACAGTTAAGTATTAAGTGCTTCCTGTATTTTGAGAGACGTGATTGTCATGGAGTTTTTCTCTCTACACTAACCTGTTCTCCAGGCCATCAACATAAACTTTCTTCTTCTTGCGACTCTCCTGAGCAGACTGCTTATTCCGGATCTTTCTCCTCACCCTCTTCAGGGTCCGTTCCTCTGCCTAAGGAGACACGACATTTTAGCTAACTCCATCAAGTTACATTTCAAAATTTGTTGCAAGGCTTCAACACGAAACCATCATAATTCAGAAAGCACTTCAGTTACCTTTGTAAGAGGCATATGAGCTGGAATGCTTGCACCTTCTTTCGCCAGAAGTCTCCTCTCTTCATCAGTCAAAACAATCTCTTTAAACTGGAACTGGAGACAAAATATGCATGTTATATCTTAGTTGTCATGGTAACAATCTGCTGTTTCTTTTTCTTAAAATCCTTTGAAATGTACCAGGTTGTCTGGTTTGCTGCTTTGTGTGGAGTCTTCAATTGTGAGCGAGCAGGGCAGCTCTGGGGAGAAGTCATCATCCATATCCACATCCAAATCATCTGACAGGAAGTAAGTCAATTTTAAGAATTTTTTTTTTCAAGTCTCTACACAAGCATATTTCATATGTTTCTACACACCACAACAAGGACCTTACCGACATCTATGAAGACATCAGACTCGGGGTTCTCTGATCGGACGCTCAGCAGGGCGTCTGTGCCCTGTGAGAGAGTGTAGCAGTGGTCTTTCTGCACCACCTGGGCCTCGTAGCTCTCCATCATACACTCGGAGTAAAGCAGAGGCTCGACGCCTGGACTGGGCAAGGTGTCCGTCTCGCTGCTGTCGTGTGGACTCTGGCAGTGTGGAGGGGTGGTGTCTTCAGAGATGCCGCTGTCGCTGCCGTGAGGAGACTGAGACAAGCAGCTGATAGTCAGGCCGTCCTCTTCCTCACCCAGAAGACTGCTGAGAAAGTCCTCTGTATCCATTCCACTCAGCATCTGCAACAATAAAAGCACTTCTTAGTCTGTCTGTTTCTCTATTTAATCTGCATAATGTACAATAAATTTCCTTGATGAGTTGATAATGTACAAAACACATTTATATAATTGTTATTGTATTTAATCTATCATGCACGATTATTATTATTATTACTATATAAATGTACATAACTACATCCTTATTATATAAAATAAATGTTTTAACACATGTATAGAATCTGCAACAATCAAATCATTAGTTATTCTATCTGCATTTTTTTAACACGTTATATAAAATATAGAATATTAACACTCCATAAATACACTCTATGCAGCATTTGACATGATAAAAGCATTTGTGTCTAATCGCTATATTGCACAATACTGTAAAAGGTGCAGTTGTATTTCATTTTTATCGATGTTCTTATCATATTCATATCAGACTTTATCATAGCTTCTACGTGACAAAAGAACAAACAAACAAGAAATTATTTTCTTAGATTTCGATCACTGGACGTGAAGGTTACATACATCTTGCTCTGAAAGCAAATCTTCCAGCAAGGTATTCCCCTCTGTGAGGAACAGATCGTCGTATCCTGGGTCTTCATCTGGGAAGATCAGACCAAGCAGGTCTGTATTCTCCATATCTGCGCTTGCTGACATGTGACACTGATTTGGAGAAGAAGAAATCAAATAAGCCAATGTAAAACCCGGCAGATCCGCAGCGACACTGCGCACTGACAGCTCGATCAAGAGCAGACCCCGCCCACTTACCATGTGACTGCATTTCCGTTTTAAACACAACAACATAAATGACAACGAACTTCACAACATTAACAGTAAAGTAGTAAAGTGTATGAGTCAAAATCGCAAACTTAACATGGTTAACTTTATACTGTGTGTCACCAATAGTTTTAAAACCCATTAAACCCTGCAGGAAATACCACTGTAACACAACTAACGTCATAGCTCAGTGCAAATAATAACGTTACTAGTGCAGAGATGATAATAGGTAAATATCAGATATAACAGGATGAATCTGGTTTGGTTTTGTGATCCCATTTGTTACATATTCAACACAGTGACCATTGGTATTACAAAATTTACAGATTTATTGATTATTATAATAACACAAATAACAATAGCGAAAATAATACAAAGCAAAATCTAATAGAACCGAATCACTGAATTACGATAGATGGAAGATAAATAAAATATTTGGTAAAGCATGTGACAGTTCCGACATTTGACAGCTCTACGGTAACTGTATTGTGAAGAATTGTGACATTTTCTGAGGAAAGCAAAGTCGACTTCACAGATGCATTTAAAACGCTTTAAATAAACTCTTACCTCTGATGATCTTGAACCGAAATAAGATACGTCGACATATACAACAAATAGGAAGTGCCTTCTCTCTTTGTCCTGTTCCTGATGAAATCACCCTCCAACGAGGCAAAATTTGCGTCATCACGTCTGTACGTACACGTCTTCCGCGTGAGAAACGGCTTGTAAAAGGCTTCCTGGGAGTTGTAGTCTAAAATGTCATGCCTGGAATACGCCGTTTATGAGGAAGACTCTGTGAAAATGTTATTGCAAGTTTAAATAGAAAAATCCTTTAAAACTTACAATACTTAAACATGTCTGTATGTGTGTGACCCTGGACTACAAAACCAGTCCTGTCAGTTTTTCTAAATATCCTCTGAAAGCTGAAAAAAATAAGCTTTCCATTGATGTATGGTTTGTTAGGATTGGACGATCTCTAAAGGCGCAAAAAAATCTAAATACTGAGAAAATCACCTTTAAAGTTGTCCAAAAAAGTTATTAGCAATGCATTTAACTAATCAAATTTAGGTTAATATATTTATGCTAGGAAATTTACAAAATATCTTCATGAAACAAGAAAAATCAATAATTCTGACCTATACAATATATTTTTGGCTATTGCTACAAATATACCCCAGCAACTTAAGACCAGGGTGGTCCAGGGTAAAATATATATATATTTAAATATTAGAGGCATAATGCAAAGGGAATGTTCGAAGCAATGTCGTCCAAAGTACTTTATTACATTTATTGAATACATTTATAACATGACATCCATGACATTAAGACAAAAGTCTTGTACTCACTTATTTGTAAACGTTCATACTTTCCATTCATTCATATAGACTACTTTATTAGAGGCAATCACTGATCTCATTTTCGATAACAAAAGAGGTATATCAAATATAACTAGCTGAACTATAGATCCTCTCCATTATTATTTAAATGTTTTCTGGGCATCACAAAATTATGCAGAGTTTAGACGTATGCCTAAGGCTCCGGTATGTCTTCAGACGGTCTTTTTTAACATCACTTCCGTTCACTATGTGAGTAACTACTGGCATGCTCTCCACCGCTTGTCGTTTATGTGCACGGTGTAAGAGGATTCGATAGACTCCAGTGATGGAGCTCCTGCAGTCTTTGCCCTGGTTGTTACGAATGTGGTCTGCGGTGATGCCAAGAGCCTCCAGGGCTTTCCTCACCTCTATCTCATGCTCTTCAAGCTCCCCTGGCTTAGACTCAGCCAGATGGAGCGGGTCCAGTTTGAAGGGCTCCATGGCCTTGGGAAACTCCACCGGCAGCAGCCACTCACAGCCCATCATCTGCTCTACGGTGTAGCGGTCAGACGGCTGGGGTTGCAGGATGCCGCGGATCAGTTTCTGGCAAGGTTCTGGCACCCAAGTAGGCACTGTGTACGTTCCGTCAAGGATGCACCGCTTCAGCTTGGCCACCGTTTCCGCACGGAAGGGCATGGTGCCGGTCACCATGAAGAAGAGCATGACCCCCAGGGCCCAGATGTCTACACAAGCACCTATGTAGTGCTCATCCCTGAAGAGCTCAGGAGCGGCGTACGGTGGAGAACCACAGAAGGTGTTGAGGGTCTCGTCGCGGCGGCTCACGGTGCTGAAGCCAAAGTCTCCCACTTTAACGCAGGTGCTGCAGGTATAAAAAACATTCTCTGCTTTTAGGTCTCTGTGAATGATGTTATTGTCGTGCTGCAAAATAAGAAAAAGAAACTACAATTAACAACTAAATATACAGATATTTTTAATAACAATGTTGCTAAACTCATTTAACTGCATATATATATATATATATATATATATATATATCATCTTATATGTAGTTATCTTAAATCTTATATGTAAAATTTTATATGTGTGTGTGTGTGTTAAAATATGTTTAATAATGTTTTATTATTTTTTAAATGCCAAATTTAATAACGTTTTTTTTTTGCATTAAAATTGCATTTTTAGAGGTTGCTTCTTTGCAATCAGTTGTATCAGAAATTTTGTTACTACAGTATACTTACTAAAAAATATAATTATCATTATTGTCATTATTTTATTTATATATAAGGTACACCACTGTTTTACATAAAATGTAGCAGTCTACAAAACATACAGATTGATTTTTATTATGGTTTCTTTTACATTTTTAGTCATGTTGCAACACTCAAAATAGCAAATAAATAATAGTTATTATTAATTATAATATTAATGATGATATTAAAAATATTTAATACTTCATAAATTCGGCAATATAATATTTTAATTAACTTCAATATATCCTAATACAACTTTATATAATAAATATTTGACTTTGAATATAGTTTTTCACAACTCTTAAAATATTTATTCCAACATAACTATTGATGCAACATTTAAAAAAGTTAACAAGTAAAAATTACCAACTATAATAATAGTTGTATAGTAACATTAATTATATTAAAATATAATCAAAGAATACCTACAAATTTTACAACTTCATTTTCAAAGATTTTAATATAACCAATTCAACAACCTAATAAAAATTAAAAGATGCATATATCAAATAATTATTTAAAAAATTCTAAATATTAAAAAATATATATTTTCAATATTCTGTAAGATGAATATATACAGATGTATTTAAATTCAGAAATGATCATAGATCATGTAAATGAATTGCATTTTCATTGTACTATTGTATTTCTGAATAAACTCTAACAGAAATGGGCATTGACCTTCAAACTATGCATCTTATAATAGTAAAAACTGTAAACTGTCATGAAATGCAAAGTTTTAAAGGTCAGGGAAACGGAGGAATGAGATAATGAGAATATATTTGCACCCTGTAAACATTCAGCCCATTATTATAACAGATTTCCCTCACTGAATTCTCTTCATTTGCATCATGTATATCTCACCATATGCTTCACAGCTGAGAGAACCTGAGAGAAGACAATCTTGCTGTCGATGTCGGAGAGCTTCCCCTCTGTGTTGATCTTCGTGTAGAGCTCTCCTCCGCTTGCGTACTCCATGACCAGGTGCAGACGGGTCAGCGTCTCCACCACCTCATACAGACGGATGATATTTGGATGGTGCAGCTTTTCCATGCTCGATATCTCCCGGGACAGCAGCCTTTGCGTCTTCTGATCGAGCTTGGTTTTGTCCAAGATCTTGATGGCTACTTTGTCTGTGGATGACAACATAAAGTTTCAGTTACAGGAGTCTCTCATCCAGAGAACATTCATATGTCTGTGGGACATATGCATTCTGTCTCATTTCAGTACATATAAAAATTGTTTAGTCAAACAGCATTTATGACAGTAAGTCAACTGTAATAAAGGACCGACATTTAAGCAGTGTTGGTATCAGATATGGTGCCATGCGATATGGAATGTCATTCTACACCCTCTCGTCAAGATCTGCTGCAGCACTACAAATCTTCAAAATGCTCTGCGCATGAATTCACAAATGGCTTTGTAACGGCACACCACAACCACCTATCCCTTACACACTGCAATCTTTGATGAGGCCTACAGCAATTCTAAAGGTCTCGACAGAAATGTGACACCTCGAATCCATCCATCTGTGTCTGGATCAGACAAGATGTCTCAGTTTGACTTTGACCGAGGGCATGCTTCCCACATTTTCAATGTAAACTGGACTCTCAGGACACATATTCATCAAGACAATAACATTACACACACACACACATATATATATATATATATATATGTATATATGTGTGTGTGTGTGTGTATGTGTGTGTTTATTTATTTATTGAAAAATAATAATAATAATATATATATATATATATAATATTATACTGTGATAAAATATGTTATAATATATTATATTATATTTAGTGCTGTCAAGTAATTAATCACATCTGAAATAAACATTTTTGTTTAAATTATATGTGTGTTCTGCATATATTTATGTGAATATAAATACACACACACATACATACACGTACAGTATATATTTAGAAAATATTTACAAGTAATTACATGTCTATATGTATATTCATATAATTTATATTGTATACAAATATGATTCATATATAAACAAAACCCATTTTTTATATATACAGGCATGTGTGTGTATTTATATATACACAATACAAACTGTACATAATTTATATTTTATATAAATATATTTAATATACAAACAAAACATTTTTCTGAAATATATACATGCATGTGTGTGTGTGTATTTGTATAATTGTATACATATAATAAATATATACAGCACACATACATATATTATACATATAAACAAAAGTGTTTATTTTGGAATGCGATTAATCACGATTAATCATTTGACAGCACTTATTATATTACGTTAATATGAAATGTGTTTCAAATAACAATTTCCTCTCCAAATTTATAGCTATGATACATTTCAGAGTCCTGTTATATGTAGTTTTAACCCATATTATTTTTGATATTCTTACTCAAGGCCAATGCAACTACAAAACAAGCTTCTAAAAATGCATTTTCAGACACTTTACTGGGTGTCAATGAGCTCTAGGATTATCCCTGGACCATAAAATTCTACTAAGTGTCAGTGAGCTGCAAAGAATATGTACCAATTACTCAGAATTCAGTTCAGAGTGTTTTAACTGACGTGTACCTTTCGTCAGAGCATGGATGCCCAGCTTGACATGGGAAAAGTTTCCACAGCCGATCTCGCCACGTATCTTGTAGAAGCCGATGCGGCGGGCCACAGTGAGCTCCCTCACCATCTTCTCATCTTGGCACATGTCCAGATTGAGCTTCTCCAGAGGGGTGAGGCGGCGCGGCTGGGTCCCCTCGTCATCTGTGCAGATGTCAGAGCTGTCCTGTCGGCTCCATCGGGCATAACGCTGGCGACCTGTGGCCGCTTCTGAGACCCCGAGGGAGCCCCCCCCAGCCGGGTACACAGCAGTCATCCTGCCACAGGCCACTGGGGGGCTTAGCTCATGGCAGGAGACCTGGAACTAAGGCACCACCTGAAGATACGAAATGATACACAATTAGAAAAACTGTTTTTTATTTATTTATTTTTTAAGCCTTTGCCTATAAACAAACATATTACTTGTAAAGAAGAAAATAATAAACAAATAATAACATTATGAATAATTATTATTCAATATTTTAATTTCTTAAAATTGAAGTAATTTTTTTATATTACATTTTTTATATTAGTACAATAATAATTTATGTAGTAAAATTTTATTTATGATATCTGCAATACACACACACACACACACCCACAGACTTATTCATAATTAAGTTTATACAAATATAAATAAAATGAATATATACAATAATAAACTACACCTCAATTTTTTTTTAATTTGATTATTTGTAATACACACACACACACACACACACACACACACATTTATTCTTAATTAAAATTATTTTACACAGTAATAAATAACTACACACAAACAAACTAATTATTAATAAAAATATTTTACCATATAATATATATTTGTAATATTGTTAGTAATAAATAGTTAATTTATAAACACATTTTAATTAAATAAACACACAACACTGACCGTTCTTCATTACAAAAGCAAACAA
Organism: Enteromius argenteus; assembly: GCA_032357425.1. NCBI lineage: Eukaryota > Metazoa > Chordata > Actinopteri > Cypriniformes > Cyprinidae > Enteromius > Enteromius argenteus. The sequence continues at coordinate 13,176,833 of JAUCMR010000160.1, forward strand.
TGGAAAGTCCTTTCTCACCTTCACATGTTGTCCCGTACACCTGCGGCAATTTCCAAAATTAGCTCATTATCGTCACATCTCAACCCAAGCCTATACACATATCAATGTATAAAGCAGTAGATGTTTAGGGTCGTCTGCTTCACCCACGCGGCCCGGTGCACAGTGCTGTTCCTTCCCCTCAGTCCTGCATCTCCCTGAACATCATCAGATATGCCCGCTTTAATTGGTGCGTTGTCTCAGCGATAAAAATAGACCTCGGATCAGCGTTGAGAATGATGAGGGCTGTGATTGTTGCCTGGCTGCTATAACAAGGTTCCACGTTACTCTCATTGGCCGTGGCTTCTTGTACGGTGCTTCCTCTCATTTAACATCTTTGCCCGGTGGCTCATTCAGAAATGGGGTCCCACATGGAAAACAGCCACTCCCTCTCATTTGTTCACCTCGGTGTGTATCTTTGGTGCCTCTGACTCACTCTACAGTCTTCTTTCTGGGATTAGCGTTTACAGAGATCCTAATCCGTGCCTTTTTTAGTGATCCTTAAGTCTCCAATATAAACAGTAGGGACTAGACTAAAGGATTCCCGTTTACCTGGCGAGAGACAGAGAGAGACAAAAATATATCAAGACCATTACACTGCCTTTACCTTGTCCTTACCTCACCCTACCTTAAGGTAAACGCTTAGCTTGTGTAAACCAGCACTTTGGTTTTTTTAAATGTGTATTTTTAATTTAATTTCATCTACATTATATATTCCTACAAATGTGACTCAATATGTGCGTTTGTGTTTTTCAGGATGCAATTAGAGTGAGTTTGCTGATGTGGGTCCTATTACAGTGTCCCTAAAGAGCAGTACATAAGAACACAAAGTGCCATCACCTTGCTCTCAAGAGCCACTGAGTGCTAACAGCACACATGAAACAAGCACTACACATCCATCACGCCACAGTGGACCACAAATAAAACCGTACATGACAGAATATCACATATTCAAATGATTCCTGAAGGATCATGTGACACTGAAAACTGCTGAAAATTCAGCTTTGCAGCACAGGAATAAATTACATTTTAAAATATATTAAAATAGAAAAGTGTTGATTTAAATGGTAATAATATTTCACAGTATTGCTGTTTTTTGTTGTTGTTGTATTTTTGATCAAATACATGTCTTGGTAGGAGACTTTTAACCTTGAATTCAGAACTAAATCATTCAGATTGTAGATATGCAATTGGATAGCAACCTTTTCTACCCATCCAAGTCTAAAAATGTAGTTGATAACATTACACTTTTAGACTCTGTATGTTTTTTGCACGTGTTTCTTGATCAAAGAGCACCAGGTGTGTTGAACTGAGGCAGTTTGTCCAGACAGTACTGTTGAGCATAGCACCTGCACAGACACCTTTATGTGAGACGATGTGTTTTTGCAGGTGGAGGTGAGCGGTGTTGCTGAAATAAGCTGCTGAGCTTGGTTTTCAACAGGGTTCTTTGACGCAATATTCTTTTGTTTTAACTTTGAGCATCAGCATTATAAAATTAGAGCTAAACCAGTCAGATATGTTGAAAGTGCTTTGCAGCTGCCCAAGTGTTAAAACTGCAAGTTTCGGCATTAAAAAGCGACAAAACAATCCTACAGCTTTGGATCTTTACATGTCTTTGTGTATACATTTCTCTAAGTACTTGCTTGTGTAACTGTCATAAATGATCAGCGATATGACAATTAAATGAAAACCCAAACACTCTTATATTCACTCAGCAGGTCTTTCCGAGAAGCAGATTTAATCCCCTTCATGTACTCACTCAAAACAAGAGCTTACTTCTACTGGCGTCAGCACTGAGCATTCAGAGACCACAGGTTTATACGCACAACTACCCTGATTATAAAATACACTACCGTTCAAACGTTTTTAGTCAGTAAGTCTTTATGCTTACCAATAAATATTATTTTTAATTTATTCTTTTTTAATAGCAATGCTTCATCAGCTTTTACTCCAGTCTTCAGTGTCACACAATCTTTCAGTAATCATTCCAATATTTTGATTTGCTGTTTAAGGAACATTTTTTAAATCATAAATGTTCAAAAAAATTTGCTGCCTAATATTTTTGTGAAAATCATAACATTTTTTAAAAATGCATTTACTAAAAATGGAAATGGAATTTCGGGAAATTATTTCTTCATTATTTTTTAATAAATTAAAAAGTAGGCAAAACATTTTCCTGAATGCTGATTGCTAAATTGATTCTGATATAAATAGCCGGATAGTAGCAAGAACAAATAAATAGATAAAAAACAAATCTATCTGATACAGATATTTGACCTTCCTTATATTTGATATCATTCTGACTGCCCTACTTCACACGCTCTATTTGCAAAGGCACAGCACACAAAATCAAAGTGATGTAAATACTCAAATCCTCAGGCTTCCTGCATGTGTGTGTGTGTGTGCTTCTGCTGATTGCTGAAGGGGCTGAAAAGATTCACCGGCTGACAGAACTCTCTTTTAAAGTGTAAAACAAGCAGAAATCCTGAAACGATCCTTTCAAATGCATGGATGTGCACGTGTAATGATCTTCCTCTCTCAACCTTTTCTACCATCTTTCTGTGCATTAGAAATAAACCAACTTATTTATGCAATATGTTTTTTAAAAACTTATTTATTATAAATATATATATTTATTTTTGCTGTGCCTCTATAAGGAAACACCCTCTTCTCATATGAAATAAAATACAGTGCTTGCCATTGTCCAATATAGGTTTAACTGCTGGCCAGGATTTCTATAAGGATATAGGTGTTGGCTTGGTTTGCGAGTGCAGACCGATCGGTATGACATCAGTTCCTTATGATTTCGAAACGCTCTTGAGGTACAAATCAAAGCGATATAGAAATCCTGGCCAGGAAAAAATGGCACGGATGGTCACCCTATCATAATTTAGCTCCTTTCTGGTACCCAGCACCATTAGCATGAGCCTCATGGGCAGGATTTAAAATGTGGTTCTTACATCAACTGTGTGACTCCTTTCACGCCCCATGGGACAGAAGCACTGACTAAGCGTTAAGCATCGTCCACGGGGGCCATTTCTACTGATCCGGCCCTGATCTTCACACAAGATAAACACTAAACACATGGGATATCAGTGGCCCCTGGGTAAGAAGAAGCCTTGTTGCATGTACAGGGTTCAGCTAGTAAAATCTTTGGCTTTAAATGCAGGTACACATATAGAAATTCACATTCACTACAACTGTCCTCACAACGTCCAATATGCCTAGTATGTGAAAGGAGCTGTATGCCCAAATTCACAGTATTATTCACAAAATATTAGTACCAGGATAACCTTCTTTAAATCAGATAACAATGACAACATGATAAATCCAGAACATCTTTTTTAACGGCCGTGAAGTAAGTTCCAAATCAAATGTAGTACCTACTCAGTATGCCATTTCAGAAGCGGCTTCTGTTCACATTCACAGCCACAGCTACACAAAGCCCTCCTGTGTGTGTTTTGATTGAGACACATGGACAGAGAGGGGAAAAAAAAGAGAGCTCAGTAGTGAAAAGATCAGGGACAATAGGGGGCCAGAGATGCCAATCTGGAATTTCCATCATGTAGCTAAAACTACCAAATTTCAAGTCATTTTCTTACTATCAGATCAACCACACAACATTTAAATATGATTACTATTTTGATAAATGACGCATGTCGCTCCTAACCCGTATGAGTTTCTTTTTTCTGTTGAACACAATTAAAGTCAATGGCTACTGTAAAGTGTTTGGTAACCAACATTCTTTAAAATATCTTCTGTTTTTAACAGAACGAAGAAAATAATTTAAGTTTAACTTAAGTGTGAATAAACAATGAAAGTATTTGCTTTTTTAAATGAACTATCGCTTTAATGACAGAGTAGGTATTCAATATGTGTTGGATGGCATTCATAAACATATTTTTGAAGAGGCTCTACTACACATTATGAAAAGATCGATTGAGTGGTGCCTCTTTCAAAATAATGCAATTAATTGTACATAACTGCATTAAAAATGCACAAAACCAGAAGCATCGCACATGCTTCGGAACATGTATTCAAATTTTGATACATGTCTGAATGTGTCCATATTAATGAGTGCTTAAATAAGGAACATAATTAAGGAGTTCAATTGATGTTTGGACCTTTGAGGGAAAAAAACATGCAGATTATGCGATGAAACCACAAAAAAGGCTGTTTCCGTTGCATTGTGCCCTGTTAATGTATTCCCAACCCATCAAAGCAGCTTTAATCTCAGACCTAAAACCATGTTTCATGTCATCCAACTAAAGAGTCATCAAAGGAGCCTGAACAAAAGTTGACATCAATCCGTGAGAAACTAGAAAGGATCATTCAATATCATAAATTACAATATTCTCAGTAAATTAATACTTCTATTCAAGAGCCATTTGGGATTCACACACCTGTACTGTTCAAACACTAATGCGGCTTTATTTAAACCAGAGGCCCAGACCCCACACATTCCCAAATGCAAGACTAAAATCATGTTAATTACAAATGCCATTAAATCAGAGGGTTTTAAATTAGTTTTAAAAATGCTCAGTGATAAGGGATGGTAAAAATGAAAAATATTATACATCATGTTTTTACAACACATAATAGCAATGCTTAATAAGAAACATTATATTAAAAATTAATTAATTGTATATTATTATTACTGACAACAAATTACTCAAAGTAAGTTTATTTCAAACGCATCTCACTGAAGATGACACCAAGTGTGTGGTTCAGCTCTGTGCAATATAACTATAAAATATGAGTAGCCTAACAGTAACACCAGCCTAATTTTAATGAGATTACGCTCATATCTGCGCCAGAGATGAATTGTAGTTTACACGCTTCCATAACAACCGCTGCTGGCCAGTAACGCCAGATACATCAACATCAAGATCTGTCTTTTGATACCTGAACTAATTACGTCTATAAGCCTTGTAAACATTTTGTAGGCATAACGTTACATTAATTCTTCATGTTTATATATATAAACTAAGGATGATGAGAACTGATGAGAGTACATCCTTACCTTTCATAAGCGTTGCCTCGTTTAATTATTGTGCGTATTCGTTGCAGGATCATTCAGTTTGTTTTAACTCGGTGCGTGTTATTATTGGCCTGAATGTGATGCGCGAGGACTCCAGGCACCATCACAGCAACAGGGAGGTCAAGTGACGGACAGTTCTGTTAACCAATCACATCTTGGAGGTGGGACTAACGGCTTTCTTTAACCAATAGGCTATTAGAACACTTCTAAAAAAAGAAAAATTATGAACGCCCTTCGCGTTTCGCAAAAAAAATACAATATACGTTAAAAATAACTAATAATTGAAGGCTCTAGTCTAGTTTTTGGTTGAAAAAGTCACTTACCATTGAGACTATTAATAAATTATATTTTTATAAGCTGTAAATTATGCTTTAAACCAGTGGTTTTCAAACTTTCTAATTCCACTTAGTAGTAAACAATCCTCTTGCAAAATATAATAAGTCAGCTACAAATTATAAATGGGAAGTTTAAGCATTCTATTTAAATTGCAGTAATGTTGAAATAATTTTTTTTAATATCAATAGTCACCAAGTGGCCCTCTGAGAAGTTTTCTGAGTGGGCCTCGTTAATTAAGAGCCACTGCATTCATGATCAGTCAAATCTCCTCAGTTTGAGAAAGTCTGGTTTAACCCATACCTGATTCAAAGTGAAGAGTTGCTGGATGTCCTAACTACAATTAATTTCCTGTTCATGTAAATCGCTGCAACTGAAAACATTAGGGTTCAAACCTGTGACAAATATTCCATACATTATTTTATTGCTTTGTACAGCTGAACAGCAAACTGGCTAAAAATGAATGAATGGTGCAGACCGAACAAGGAAAATATTTGAAACACAAGTCAGAAATGCATTTATGTCGTCTCAATTACCTGGGGAAACATTGTGCCCTTTAATTCTTTTATGAAAATAAGCTTCTTACACACACTATAAACATACATCCAAAGATAACTTAAAAAAAAAACAAACAAAAAAAACATTCTTTCCACCCCAAAACTCTCTTGGCGACGTGCACTATTCATGAAATGAATTACATCTCTTACTATTCTTATCCACAACATACATTAAAAGCATGACTGAACCTGTGATCAGATTTGTAGAGACACTGCTTTCTGCGAAGTGTAAAGCAAAGCAGAAATAAAGCTGGTGACCCATCTTCGTTGGATGACAGCACAGTGAGCATTACTGTATAATTTTAATGCAGTGGCAAAGGAGTAAAGGCCTGGTTCACCTTCCCAATTCTAAAAGTGTCCATGCACAGGGGAGGCCTTTCATACATTTGCAGGCTTTACTTCTTTCGAACTGTCCACTGCCTCTTGTTTAACTTGACTTTCTGCTGGTTCTGCAACAGTCACCTGTGCTATTTGAATTTCCATTGCTTGTTCTTTCAATCTCTCGCCATCTACTTGTAAAACCACTGTCTCTTCCACCCCACCCACAGTCTGAGAAGGCTGTTCCTCCACCACGAGAGTCTCCTCAACAGCAACAACGTCCACCGGCTCCACAGTGACATGCTCCACCCGCATGCCGTCCTCCAGGATCACCCTCTCCTCTCCCTCCTCAACCTCCGCCATAGCCAAGACCGTGGCTGGGTCTGAAATCATGACTTCCTCTGTGACGATAACTTTCTCCTGTAAGCCGTGGAGCTCTTGCAGATGAGTGTGGAGGTCTCTAGGTTGCGTGAACCACTGATCGCAGATGGTGCAGTGGTTAGGTTTCTCACCCGTGTGGGTCACTAAGTGGTCCTTGAACTGTTCCCAACTATTGAAAACACTGCTACAGACCTGAGGAGTAAAAATGATAAGTGAGTAGAGCTGCATGAATAAGCAAAATACAACCAAAACTGCCAAATTGCTTTTAATTAAATAAATATGTAACACAATATGTGGCAACCATCTTTATATATAGCCTACATGTTGTTGAAAAAAAGAAGAAATTCCTGAGGTATTTGGTCAAAAATTAAGCTTGTTTAAAAATGATATATTTAAATAAATGAAATATTATATATATATATATGTGTGTGTGTGTGTGTATTTTTCTTAAAAACGCAATTTGTTATTTTGCAATGTAATTTTACAACTGTATTATTTATTTAATATTTTGTTTTGCTCATTTTTTAAATAAATACTATTACAATCAAATTGCTATTTTCCATTTCTACTTTCATTTTCCTTATAGTTTTAGTAATCTTGAGTTTCTGTACTCTCTAGTTTTCTTGATGTTGTTTAGTTTTAGTAAAAATGACGTTAAACTAAACTAAAATGAATTGATTGAGAAATTGCATGCAACATAATGTATCACAGAATCACATTTAGCAGAAAAATTGCAAATTGATTTTCTTTAAAAAGGTTTGGTATAATAAAAATGCATGCTTGGGTAATATTTTACTAGCTAAAACCAACCTGGCATTCATACAGCTTCTTTCTCCCTTTTTTGGCTCCAGCGCCATTTTGACATGCTGACATGTGGCACTTCAGCGTACTGTTCCTGGCAAAACGTTCATGGCATTCCGGACACTCAAAGGGTTTCTCACCTACACATACATAAATAAATGAGAAGCTGATTAGAGATTACATTTACATTCATTTCTTAAAACGTATTTAACCTCGTAATCTCTCACCTGTGTGCTTCCTTAAGTGCTCTTTGAAGTGTCCAAAATGATCAAACTGCTTATCACAGTACTCGCAAACATGCACTTTCTTTTTCTGTCGTCGGGACTGTTCCTCTGCATCAAAATGGTAATTATTCAAGTGCTGTTTAAGGGCTCCTTCCCGGGCATATGTTTTACCGCAGTGCCTGCAGACAAAGCCCCTATCCGGGGTAGCAGTGTGAGTCTTCATGTGCTGTTTGAGGTGGTAGTACAGTTTGAAGCAGCGGTCACACTTGTCACACCGGAAAAGGTTGTCCAGCTGTGAGATCTGAACCTCCACCACTTCAATATTTTCCAGGGTCTTGGAAGCGATCACAGCCTCTTCCGGCACAACTACCGAATCATCCACTTGCTTTTTTATTACATGGAGTGTCTGCTCTCCCTGCTGGTACTTGCTGGTGATGTCGGCCAGTAAAGCCAACGCAGAGTCATCTGATGAGGGTTCGGTGGAACTCCTGACAGCATCCACTACTTCCACCAGGCCGCTCTCCTCCACCTCAATATGTTCCTCGCCAACCTCAACTTCGATTTCAACAGATTCAGTCTCCACTGAGGGAAGAGTCTCAGTGATCACATTGGAGGTCTCTGCAATTTTCCTCTTCTTAGCCTTGCTCTTTCCAGCCAAAGCCTGGGAGGAGTTCACTGAGGTGGTACCATTCCTTCTACATGGGAGAAGAGACACAATAGTTAAAAATCAACTTCAAGATAAAATCAGGTAAAGGAAATATAATAGTGAGCAACCTGTTGTTCAAGGCCTTGATCGCCTCCTGCATTTGAAGGTACTCTGCAGCTCTCCAGACATCACTGACTTCTTCCTCACCATTCACAGCTAATGTAGCTGTATAAGTGAACTCCATTAGGTGACGGAAGGCTGTGTTGCCAACACCTGTTTAATGCAACAAAAATATTGTAGTAAGATTATTACTGAGCACAAATTATTATGGCTGGGAGACCATAAAATACAATAGCAGGAATGTCAACTGATATGTAAATTTGAATACACGTCCAATTGGATTTGAAAAGACATAGATTTCTTTAAAAAGCCAACTTTCCATTATTTATTTTGGGCAATAAACAATATTATGTAAGACTTTATGTTAAGGTGTCCTTGTTACACGTTGTATGTACTTCCTACTATAATAACAATAAATTATGCATAATTACATGCAAGTAACCCTAAACCAAACACTAATCCTAACTACATAGTAAGTACATGTAGTTAATTATTATTACTCATTACTTTTACATGTATACACGTAATTACACTGTAACGAGGACACCTTAAAAAAAAATAAAAATTGTAACCCAATTTTATTCAGTGACAATCTGGGTTTCTCTGTGTATAAATGACCAAACCCAAAGTCTACTAACTGTGTTACAAACAAGTGCTTCCAGTTTAGACAGAGCTGCTAAGGATAAACAAGGTACACAGTACCACACAGTTACATGCATTCTTAGGTACCTTCAATCTCCACTAGAGGCTCTTGAGTAAAGTCCTGAAAGAATTTGTGGAAAAACTGACTGCAGGCAGCCAGAACAGCTTTGTGAGCCCTAAATTGATGTCCTGTTAAAGTAACCACAATAATCAGCACCCATTTATTCAGCTGTATAATATTTTGCATGATCCAAAAAGCATTAGATTAACAAGTACAAACACGAGATTCCTCACCATCCACAATGAGAGTGATGTCCGTGAACTGATCCAGCTGACGTTGTTCATTCAGTTTGTCAAGCATCACTTTGTAATGGGCTGGAAACTCATGCCCATAGTCAACATCTCCATCAACAGACATGGTTCAGCCCTTTCCCTGCGCATGCAAGTACTACAAAGAAACAAACGGACAATAAAAACATGACAGCATAATGAAATGTATGTATAATAGGTATACAACAATAAAAAAAGAGAAGTTGCATTGGCTTTTTGGAACCAAAAAGCAGTTACAACTGCTGTAACTGCAGGTGGGTAGACAGCTAACGTACAACATTGAAACGTTAAATGCATTTTAAACGTCAACCAATTTGTCTACGATCTTTCACAGGCTTGTCATTTAACACAGACAATGCTTAAAGATAAATTAGGCACATACTTTGAAGTGGCCTCTGTGCCAACAGATCCATAGAGGGGCAGGCATATCTAAGCAGCATGCCGAATAAGCGCGCATTTCTACAGGGAGCCGCTCTACGCAAGACGGGCTGCTTTACACCCAGCGGGTCAAACTGCTGCAAAAGCCACGTACTTCAACAATCCAGCCGTATGGCGGTCCTACAGAAATATACTAACGGCAAAACAAGCACTGTGCGCCAGTCAGCTTCATGTTACTCGCACGCTGGGCCTGTGGCCGCTAACGCCTTCGCCATTTGTTTTCTGGACCATTGTCGTTACGTCATCAAATCGCGCATTAAAATGCTCTTTTAATCAGACGGATTCGCTTTCGGCTAAATAATGAGTGACGCCGGGTGTCTAACGGTCCCAAGAACTTACCCCGGGTGACGCTCTGATGTTCAGTGCGGTTGTTTATACGCGTTGGAGGCCTGAAGCGATCAATGTGCTGTTTTTCCTCCGCTGTCGGAAAAGGGCGGTCGCTCTTGCTTTGGCCTCGACTTCCCATAAACCCCTGCGGAAGAGTTCTATCGCGCGAGGCTGACAAGTAGTGGTTACCAGGGCGACGGTGCCCAAAGATCCTGTTATCTTCAAGTATGGAAAATGTACGTTTTATTTTGGCTTAATTATTTGAGTAGATTATTACTCTGGTATATTATTCTGTTATACTTTACTGCTTTGCGTCAAATCGCATACTGTTCTTTTAAACAGCCTAATATTTGTGCTATAGACACACACACACACACACACACACATATATATATAACGTATATATCCTCTGCGAGTGTTATAGCTATGTCCATGTGCTAAATAAATAAAATAACTATATTTTAAATGTAAATAATTATAAGTAACATTGACAGCCTTATTTACATTTAAAGAAAACACAATCGCTAATATGCATAATTTATAATATACATAATATTAATATACATAATCGATTCCTAATTCAAGGTTTAGATTTTTTTTAAAAAAAGTAAAACATTTTTATATATTTTTTTCAGTTAACGTTTATGTATTATTATTTTTGGAAAGTTTTTAAATGGTTTTCGTTTTAGTTTTAATAAACCTAATCCAATGTATGTTTCTTTCGTTCAAAAACACATTAGCCAAAAAGAATTACAAATTAGGGGGCAAAGAATAAATAAAATCAAATATTTATTTTGATCAATAGTAGGCCTAATCACATTTTTCACTAAGGATAATTGAAATATTAAAATGTTTTTAGACAGATAAAGCTCTCCACTGCCCTCTTGAGGCACAACTGAGATGCAGTACACTCTTAAAACTAAAGGTTCTTACTGGGATTGATGGTTCCATGAAGAAATCTTAAATAAAGGATCTTTATAGTGGTAAAACCCCACTTTTGGAATCTTTAATGTGTAGCGTTTAATGTGCGACAAAATACTGATGCTTTTAAATAAAATTAAAGTGTACACTGTACAAATAAATGTAAAAACAGAACACAACATAACCTTACTTCATATATCTAAACCAAACATCAACAGGTTGAAAATAAGCTGAGTATGTTAAACTACTGCAGGTTTGCTAGTTAAACATTAGGCTACTCTAATAATGATTATCAAAACTTGAGAAAAAAGCTAAGTTTAAATAGATTAAACAATTCCCGAGGATGCTATTGTTTTAGTTGTTACACTATCCATAGACTTATATACAGTTTATTCTTTACTAAAAACAGACATATGCATTGTCAAGATTTATGAGAATCAGTTTATCTAATAAATAACTTTATAACATCTTCAAGTTAACTATTAACTAGCAGTAATCAGTAAAATGTGTGTTAACTGCATCTAAAGTGCATCACTAGGAGGTCAAACTGTCCTCCATGTCATGAGATCTGATAATGAACGTTAACTAATTGATAAATCATGAAACATAAGACGTGATTAAGATTGTCTTTGAATGTTTGAAATGGGTTTTTGATGTTTATTTAAGTTTTAAACGCTTGTCTTTCAAGAAAATGTGCTCTATCATTGTTTTTCCAGAATTCATCAAAGTTCAGCACAAAGACAGGAAGTTTCAAAGTTTCATCTCAGCAGGAAAAGTGCTGACTCTAACCCAGCTGTGCACTGCTGTACAAACAAAAATGACAGGATGTTAAAAGAACCGTGCAAATTAAGTGATTATCGATTCTGTACGAACGAATGCTTTAATAAGCATGTTGCACACCATGCTCTGATACATAATTGGCTGTGATTTCTTTTCAGTGTTGCACCCATTCACCCCCCCACCACCCCACCCCCCCTTTCAGAGAAACAGAAGTCTGGAATGCAGTGTTCGTTAACTGTTTACTATCTGGACATTTTTTGGCAAAAATAAGTGTTAACTTTGCTCTGAGTTTTCCTTTTTTTTTTCCTGAAAAACTGTGTGAAGAAATGAAAACGTTATAATGGAAAAAATGAAAAAAGACAATAAAAACAGACTTGGGCAGTGACACATACCGATACTAATCCACTTAGACATTCTTTTTTTTCCCTGCTCAAGCTTTGGCTTGTCCACTCAAAACACATTATAGAGGTTACAGATATTAACTGCTGATGCGTGTAACTCGGGGTGAATACGTGAGCTATTAAAGATTTTGAAACAGGAACAGAGGGACCTTTACCCCGCTTTCAGTCAGGAAAAACAAGAGGAGTATAAATAGGAGGAGCTGTTTGGGAGCGGGTTGTTTTTGTCTTGAACCAGCTCAGAAAGTATCACTGCTGAGGTCTCTCAAGTAAAACAAGTAAGTCACTTATCAGTTATGAGATTTCTTTTTTTTTTCAGCCGTTCTGTAAAACATTTTCTTTGCATTGCTAATAATTTTTTTGTAATTATTCAAGTACTTAAAGTTTAAAGTGGGTATATTAATGCATTATTGAAAATGCAGTTTGCATATTAATTTGGATCTAGCAATGAAAATTTACAACGTCCTTCTGGATGGACTACGGACCTTGTCCTAAACTTGCTTTTATTGCTAAATCAGGGTTAATTACCATAATTACAGGTACATGATTATTATATGGCTAATACAAGAACGATATGATTATATAACTGCTGAATGGACAGGAATTTCGATATGTGCTGAGTCAAAAGAAACTGTTCCCCTGCAGAGTTTCCTCTGGTTTTATACCATTTTTTCTTGTTTACTGTAAAGCTTCTTCAGAACAATATATATATTGTGAAACATGTTATAGAAATAAAAATGTATTGAATTAAATAGCAGTATTTTATTATTATAGAGCTGTGACATTTGATATAAGAAGATATACAATTGTAAAATACACAAAAATATATTTTCAAAATATTTGTTGTTGATTGTCAGGTAGGAATTTTATCAGCATTGTACAATTCAAATGTCTTCTGTTTTTTATGGATATGTGACGAACTGTTGGTGTTTGTGTTTAGGTTAGTGGGTCTGTTGTTTGGAGTCATGTGGAAGGCACTCAGCCTTACCCTGGCTCTCTGCCTGCTGACGGGCTGCAGTGCAGAGAGCGAAACAGAGGGAGCCCGCTGCAAACTTCCTCCCGTGTGGAAGATCGGAGAGGAGGAGCCCATGAAGAACGCTCTTGGACGCGTGACAGTGGTGGCTTACCTCCAGGCCAGCTGATTGTTCTGCTTGGAGCAAGCATCGAAGTGAGTGCAGATTTTTAACGCCATACTAAATTTCAGGCATATCAAAGAAACACAGCTAAACTTTCATGAGACTGTGTTTTTCGAAACCCAATCTGGTCGCATTCTTCATAGTGTTGTTTACACAAGGCATATTTATCTAATCCAACTTGTTGAATGTTCTTCAAGGCTCAATGACTTGCTCCTGAAGTTAGAGAACCAAGGTTATCCGAACATAAACTACATGGTGGTAAACAACCGAGATGAAAAGTCCCAGGAGCTGCACCACTTGCTCAGAGACAAACTTATGAATATCACCCTCTACGCCCAAGACCTCAGTCAGCCGGATGTCTGGCAGGCAGTAAATGCTGAGAAGGATGACATCTTGGTCTATGACAGGTTCGGCTCACCACTCGTTCAGTTCAATTCACCTGATAACCATGATCACTATATTACTTTGGTAATATTTCACTAAACACCTTTGCCTGCCAGGTGTGGCCGACTCACTTACCATCTGTCTCTTCCCTACTCCATCCTGAGCCACCCACATGTGGAGGAGGCCATAAGACTTACTTATTGTGATGGTATTTGTGGAGAATGCAGCATTGAGGTAAAACAGCAGTGATTTTATATATACATACATACATATATAGTGTGTAATATCAAAACTAGTTTTGATATATAGCTCTGCACCATATAAGGAGAAAAAGGCTGGGTTAAAGAAAGCCATAAAAATGTGTCTGTCCTTAAAGCCATAGATTTGGATGTGTGCAAGCGAATGCAAAATGCGCAGGGAAGGGACGGTACAATACTTCCTTTTCCTTTTAGGTGGCGCCATACCAAATAAATACATAATCTCATAAATATATATATATATATAGGCTATTTAATCTGCTACAGTTCAGAACATGTACAAAAACATGTCTCTGAAGAACTGTTCACTGAAGGGTTCATAGAAGAGCCCAAACAGGTTTTTCTATGGCATTTAAAAAAATAAAAAATCTTTTGTAAGCTTTGTTTTTATGAGTAGGCTACATAAAGTATTTTAATTGTGCCATTTCATTTTTGTCGTTGCAGAGTTCACTGCAAATTGAACAGTGCAAGAAATCCACAGATGAGAATACACCAGTAGAGGGAGAACAGCATAACCACCATGAACATCACGGTCATCACAGACATGGTCATGAAGGGCAACTCTCCGAAGGCGTGGAGAGGCACAGGCATCATCATCATCATCATCACCACCATCACCACCAAGGCCAACAGCAGGTTGATCTGGGTCAGCAGATCCTGACCCAGGTTGACTTTGGTCAGGCAGCCGTTGAGCCACCAATCATGAAACGGCCTTGAGCTAAGCACACTAGGTGAAAAGTTCAGTACAGCTGACAGCAGGGGGCAGATGCTCCAGCCACCAGCTGATGCTGACACTGACGACAGCTCTTTGGCGACAGCAACGGGCACGTGGCAGGCCTCTGACACTGTGAGGAGGCTCTTCCAGCCTCCTGACGATGACAGGGCCTGAAGGCGGACAACCACATCAGGGAGACCTGACAGTGACGTCCCGTTCCACAAGCTGAATGAGAGCTGTCGCAAAAAGCCTGAGCCTGACCAGCAGGGGATGCTAGTTGAGTATGACAGGAGAAGTAAACAGGGCCGTTGGCTTTGTAACAATCTTGTCTGATCATTTATAGCTTCACATAAACATCAGTGAACCCCTTGTTGCTGGTCAACGCTCCTTACCAACTAGTATTTACACCTCAGTGTGTGGCAGCACTGGACCTTGGCATCCATTGGTAACAATTTCCAAATTGATAATTGTTAGAAGGAAGATAAATTATTCAGGAACTTTAACAACTAAATGACAAAATGTGCACTAGATTTTGATTTTTTTTTGTTGGTTATATCAAACAAACGTTAATGGGTCCAGTGTTTGTTAGCTTCTGAGAGTGTGTTAGGTTCATCATGTTAGTGTCTTTTCACCTCTAGATGCTTTATGTGGCCTTTATGAAGGCAGGTGCGGAAACTATGCACTAGTGGTGCCTGTTTGATGTTAGGCCACACAGAGCAGAGGGCAAAGGTCATGAAACATCCTGTAACCATTGCTATACCCAGTCAAAGCTATCATATATGAAAATCTGGGGTATTAAAATCTCTTCTTTTTTTCTGTTGTTCTGGTATTCGGAAAGGTGTTTTAGTTTTGCTGTGTGGAGATGAAGGTAGATTCCGATTCTGATTTAAACGTTTCTTCTTAAGGACCAAACACTGTTGAATTATCTAGAATCTGTATCTGTTTTCTTCTAGTTGCTAGAACAGATGTAAGGGAATTGTAAAATGCATTTCATGTTTGGCATTAGAAAAAATGTTAATGGATCATAGGGAAATGCACAAAAATTGAATTTTCTTTTACTACACATTTATTAGAGGGGAATTTGTATACTTAAGGGAGTAACTGGAAAAAGGTTAGCTCGTTGTTATCTTGGGAAAGATTGTCTGAAACATTTTGCATACTTAATGAAGGTCTTCTGGAAAATCTAGTATCACCTGGAAGACATGAGAAACTGTATGAAAAATGTATGCTGTGACATATGAATGTGAAACGCATGTGAAATGTGATAGAGAAAAATATGTGTTATTCAGGTAAACTCAAATAAAGTAAAAAAAAAAAACCTTGAGTGAACTGTACTTTGATTTTTATACAAATGTGAAACAGACACATCCCACCAGTAATTTGAAATTGCATGTTTTGACTGAAAACTCGATAAATCAATTTATTTATTAATGAATTATAATTCAGTTTACCCGTTTAGAAATACATGCCATTAGACATACATACATTTACTATATTTAATATTTTATTTTGATATTATATTTATTAATATAATATTGTAAATATATATTTAACAATATAATGTAATTAATTAAGTTTTTTATTTAACTGATTGTAAAAACATGGTTTTATTATGAATTAACATCATACATATATCAATATAATATATCAGAAATATTGGTAACACTTTATTTCACAGTGTCCTTATTATATATCACATGTACTTGCAGTAATAATAGTTAACCCTAACCATATAAGTACACTTTGTACTCAGTACTTGCGTGATTACATCGCAACTATGGCACCTAAATATTTAATTTTATTACTTTCTAATTATTTTATTATATATTTATATATGTATACTATTTCAAGCATGCATTTAATCGTTTACATCACTAGAAAATGTAATGAACTATACATTTTTGTAATTATACTTTTTAGTGTTTGCTTATGTCATTCCGACGTTCACCGACAGATGGCGCGCGCGCACTGATTCATCTTTCGTCCATGTTGCTTTCCCTTTGAGAGCCTCTCCAACATTTTTCTCCTAGACCTGGACTCATGAGCTGTCTGCAGTTTCCTTTTAGATCCGGTTTAGACACACAGACGTCTCTAGCCTAACTTAAACACAGTCTCCATGCAGAAAAACAGAAAAGAAAAAAAAAATTATAAAAAGGGTGAGAGAAAGTGAAGGAGAAATGACCCTTTTTAACGGCTGCCATGCAACACCTAATTGCCTACTTAATTTATTTTTTTCAGAAAATTACTTGCAATATTAATAGCAAGACAAAATATGAGCCTCAGTGGCAGGCAATGCAGGAACCTGCTCTAGATAGCTACAAATGCTGGCCTACACTTTACCCAAAATTAACTATTTATTTCATTAACAGTGTAGATTCACTACAAATACCATGGTTAAACTACGGTTAGTGCAAAATCACAGTTAATTTGTGGTAACTATGTAACTATAATAATCATGTTTATGTTTATTTATTTATTAATTATTTGTGGAAAACCAAAGTCAGTTTTTATAAAGACTGGTACTAATATGTACTTTCAATGTACTAACAGTTTTAAACTAATAGGAACATTTAAAGAGATAGTTCACCTAAAAATAAAAACTCTGCTATTAATTATTTGATTGTTTTCAAATCAGCAAGGGTGCTGTGGGTTGTGTGGACAAGCAATAACTTGACCTTGAAACATTTAGCGTAAGATCAAGAATGTCGTTCCCTCGTTTCAACAGCCCTTGAGATGCTATAAACGCCAGCTCTTTTTAAATGCATCTCAAACCTCCCGATCAAAGCATGCAATGCAAAAGGTCAACAAGCAAGTAGAGGCAATAAAATGGTCAGGGTGGGTGGCTTTGATAGGCTTAATTGGACTGAAGATCCAGTGCAGGAGAGCAGAGACTCATGGCCAATTACTTACAATGTCCTGAGAGGCGGACTGTGAGAGTGGGCTACACAGATCCAATCAGCCTCACGCAGTGTTGCTAAGTACGCAGCGCTCGCCAAATTGCCTGATCTGCTTTTCCTATCAGCCGGGGTCCTGCTGCTTCTGTATCCACTTAGCAGAGACCCGAGAGCTTCTATCTGGTACTTGCTGGATGCCTGCTCTTCCCCTCGTTCCTGGTACATTAAGGCTTTGGTGGTGTTGACCTGGCCTTCATAATGCATCAGGCCTTCTCCACAGCATGGCTCTCAATGATGCAGTTAAGTTAGTCTGTCATACGCATCACACCAACATCATACTAATGGACCCCTTGTGCTGTAGGTTACAGTTTGTTCCTGTTTTCCATTACGACGCTGTGAAATGACAATGAAGACAACTTCCTGAGGTGTTATGAACCGGATATTACCGATAACCGTAAGCGAGATGATTAATTTATTCACAAGTGTCATGTCCATTAACACTCTGGCAGACCATGGAAACAGTAAAGTATATCTATCATATTAATAATACATATATGTGACTCTGGACCACAAAACCTGTCATAAGTAGCACAGGTATATTTGTAGAAATAGCCAACTGCACATTATGTT
>JAUCMR010000160.1:13195241-13207772 GCA_032357425.1 Enteromius argenteus
GATTTTTCTTTTGCTCACCAATGCTTCATTTATTTGATTTAAATGAATAAAGTAATACATTAAACACATTAAAAGTAGCTTATAAGTATTATTACAAATTAAAATTCCGGTTTCATATTTTAAAATATTTTACAATGTAATTTATTCCTGTGAGCTGAATTTTGAGTATCATTACTCCAGTCTTCAGCGTCACATGATCTTTCAGAACTCATGCTAATATTACGCCTATAATGCAAGTCTAACACTTTTTCCACTTTCACGTCTATTGCTTGCTTGAGAATGAATTCTGATGCTGGAGGCTTCTTTCAGTTGTTGTTCCTAATCAATCTTGTGTTCAGGGCTATTTCTGTTTATTTTTTGAACGTCTGTCCTCACCTTGAGGGAAATGAAATAAAAAGCCGAAACATATATCTTCACAGCAATACCGAATTGCCCAGTACACACACTTACCTGGAAAAATATACTAATATTACTTGCACCAAGATTAACTTAACAGTCCAGTCCATGTCTTTAAATAAACCATGAAACACACAACAGCATACAGCCACAGATAATCTAATAGTTTGAAGCTATCTTTATTAAATTGAAGAAAACAGAACAAAGCAAATGCTGAAAATTACGATCATCTGAGGTATGACGAATTCAACCAATTCCAAATAGCAAACCGTACAAATGTTTCAATAACAAAACCTGAATCGAGTTCTTTATAATGTCTCTAGTAATGCTCAGCGGTGTGCATCCATAAGGCAAATACATCATTTGATGAAAAATTGGCACAAAACTGCTCCAAAAAATATCTAGTCACATACACATACAGAAGATTAAATGTACTAGCGTGTCTATATATCATGTGCATTTGTCACCTTGCATGTACAGACAGGCATTTAAGTGCCTATGCATTATAAGAATTTAGCAAAAGACAGAGATTCATAAGGAAATGCTACATGAGAAGGAAAGAGAGAGGAGCAGCGCTGCAGGAACGCAACATACAGCAGAAGCTAAAATGCATATCGTACACCACAGATCATGAGAGCTTAAGACGTTTCCATTAAAACATGAACATGCTGGTTTCACAGCAATGGCAGCAGCAGAGGAGTTGTGTAATACTTGATATTTCTCAATAAGGCAATATCTTTACATATAAAAGAATGGCACGTTGCTTAGCACAGTGTTAAGATTGACTACATCATGTATAGGCCTACTATTAATCATATATACACATAATAAACATGTGCAGGACTTCACAAGTGAAATCGTTACTCTTCAACTACGCTTACTGATTTAGCTTATGTCCTGTTGTGTGTGTGTGAGGCACATAGAGTATAGGCCATTAAAAATCTGTCTTATATATCAGAAATATATTATATTATATTAAATACTTTATATTTCTGCATGTCATAATATAAAAGTAAATATTTGTAACTGTTTTTTTTTCCTTTTTCTCCAGCTCAATATAAGACGAAGCTAAATATTTTCTCCTGTACCTTTTTTTTTTTAAATCTCTACACCAATATCTACACTACATATATCTCTAATACGAGCTTCAGCATCAAGTCCTCCCCTCCGGCTCATTGTTCAACAGTTTTTGGTCCCATATGTCTTAGGTGTATCTGTGTGTTTGCACAATAACAAAGGCTTAGCATCATAATTATGGCACACAATAGAACACTAAAATTGTACTAAATAAATTATTAAATCAAACAATACTCTTGATAAGCCTGAGCTGTTATTATGAAAACACATACACTGCCCTCCAAAAGCAATTTAAAGATGTTTTGTTTTTAAATCGATATTTTGTTCAGTAAACAAAACTGTGGATCTGAGATTAACTCCAGAATTCACCTGTGGACTATCAAGAACTTAAAGAAATTTTAACCTACATGCTTAAAAAAATAACAGTTAGATTTACAAATTGGGCTAAACAAGTCATTACTGAATCAACATTCAACTCACTGACACTCTTAAAAATAAAGGTTCTTTATTGGCATCAATGGTTCTATGAAGAACCTTGAACATCCATGGAAACTTTCAAATGCAGAAAAGGTTTGTTCTTCAAAATGGTTCTTTTAGGAACCGTTCACTCAAAGGTTCTTAGGGAACTAAATATGGCTCTTCTATGGCATTACTGCAAAAACAACCTTTTGGAACCTTTATTTTTTAGGAGTGTTTATGATCTAAATGGAGCTGAAAGGTATCACTGAATAACAGCTTCGATTTTGATTTGTTCATCACACAAAGCTTTCAAATGACATCAGGACATCAAGATATATATTGAATTGAACTACTGAGCTATTCCTGTAGCTTGCAATATTAACCATCGCCAAACTGTCTGTATACCTTGAATATGCTTGTAAAAATTTGTGAATGTATAAAAATGAAAATCAAATGCTTTTGGAAGGCACTGCAACTACAACAGATACCTAAAACAAGTCAGGACCCAGTATTCAAGCATCATAGGCAAGCCCAGGACCAATTAAGCTTGTAATCCAAAGGCTCCTTTTTCACCATCATATACCTCCTCTGTGTTTCTCTAAAAACAGAGAACATGTAAGAGTCACAAAGCGCTCAAAATAAGCTCATCTATACAACTTAACAAGCAATACTTTTTCTGTACAAACTTTTTAACAGCATAGAATTACATCTGTGAGAAATTCACTGACTGGGTTTCCAATATGTGGCTTGAGAACTCTTAAAAGTCTATGGTTGTAAATAAAAAAAATATATTTTTGAATTCTCCAGTTATTATTTCTTCTATTATAATGCATGATTTCATAAAACAGCTTTAGTTAAAAGCAGCGTTTGTCCCTGTGTAGAGGCTGTGGTGCACAAGAGTATGCCGTTTCTAGAGGACATGACTGAATTAACTGTCCTGACAAAAACTATAGCCTTATTTAATGGCAAGTCTAATAAAACAGGTCCAAAAATTGGCACATCTTTCCTAGCTATTCTGTAATGTAACTCCCATTTTAAATGCACGTATACATTTATAGTGTCTTCTTCAATATAAAACTGCTACATGTACAAAGGTAACACATTAGAAAACTTGCCATACAGTTTGCATTGCACAGCAAAGACTCTACAAGCACTTTCTTTTGGCAATTCCCCTGGATACATCAATACAAATAAAGTTCATTTTTCACTTTTTAAACAAGGTAACACCTTGTTCAGTGGGCTAATATTATTATTACAAAAACATTTTCTAGCAATGTTCTCAAATGTTACAGTCATATATAGTGATGCTAAAATACACATCTGCACCACAAGCCAATTTTTTAGTGTTTTAGCATATTGAAAAAGTTCATTTGCTGAGTTTATCCATCTGGCTATGGCAGAGGATAAAATGTGCAGGAAAGATGCAGCGCTCAAAATGGCTCCCATAAATCTGGGGGAAGCAGGTTCCCTTAACAAGATCAAAAAATATTGGCTTGTCCACAAAACTAAATATTTTGGAAACATTAATGTGTTTAATATTCCATATGTGAGCAAATCCAGGTTGAGGAAATCACAGTAAAGCGATACGTCTTCCACTTGTGTGTAAACAATTTTGTATAAAGATATGTTTGAATGTATCTTATTGAATCTATTTCATCCCAATGCCACTGTAGCTCTAGATCTGCATCTCTGTAATAAGATAAACACATTTTTGAAATGGTTCTCAGACACAGCAAGCGAGCATATTTTTGTAGTCATTTTTTTTTGCATGTAACCAGCTGACGTTTCTGATTGTAAATTGATAACACATTTAAATTCTCTCGGCGAGCTAGCGTAGCACTGTTGCAACAGCTGACAGAAAAGACACGCTTTCAGCTTCTTCCATTTTGTAGCGTACAGCAGAGAAAATTCATGTGCGGAATTTCCATCCCGTGTCGCGCTATTCATGCAACTTTGGTTTCCAGCAGTGAGAAGGTACAAGACGACCATGAACATTGCGCTTTTTAGTCCCTTCATGGGGTCAGGTTTCCCAGAAGGTCTGGGGTAAGGTACCCCATGGGCATGGTTGGCATTGCTGGGAGGTGTTTGTTTGGGCTTTGAGAGCATATCGCGGGCTGTGAGGAAGGAGGATTCAGGAGGAGACTGTGCTCGGCGTCCACTTCCTGCACTACAGTATAGTCTGACACTGGGGGCAGTATGGGGGCTGGAGCAGCTTCGGGAACAAGGTACGGTGTCTGGGAATCGCCGGTGGACACCAGGTACTCTCCGTTCCAGAGGTTCCCCTCAACAGCTTGGGTTGGAAATGTTTGGTACCCCTGCTCAGGAACCGGGCTGGGTGGCACGTCGGTGGAAGGTTGCCTGGCTGTGTTCTCTGAGGTGTAGGCTCCATCAGAAACCAGCTGGAATTGTATCTTCTTCCCATTCTCTTCTTCCTTCTTTTTCTCCGGAGAGCTGTTCAGTTGTCCTGGTGAAAGCACCACTCCTCCTGCTGGTGTGAAATCGCTTACTTGGGCATAAAAGTCCATGTTAACCCAGCTGGGCACAGCGGGTTGTGTTTGAATAGGCGTCTCCTCCACTTC
The DNA here is from genome assembly GCA_032357425.1 of Enteromius argenteus. Classification (NCBI taxonomy): domain Eukaryota; kingdom Metazoa; phylum Chordata; class Actinopteri; order Cypriniformes; family Cyprinidae; genus Enteromius; species Enteromius argenteus. Next base: position 13,199,753 of record JAUCMR010000160.1, read on the forward strand.
TGATGTCTGTTGGACGCCGAGGTCAGGGACGGACGAGCTGCTTCTGGAAACCAGAGGGTGGTTATCTCCCCGTCCAGAATGGCCAGGCAGAAGGGAAGCCAAGTCCTCTGGATTGGGGACTTCTGGGTCGTAGCAGCTAGCACGACCCGAATCATCGTCACTTTTGAAATTAAGGATGTGAGAAGAGCCTGAGCGGGACAAGCCCAACAGATGTTGTGTATCAGAGCTTTCATTCTTCTCTGCAGGGTCATCAAGGTCCAGCTGGATGAACTCCACCCATGGATCCTCGTGGTAGAAGTCCGACTTGTACATATCCTGACTGCTCAGCAAAGAATTGAGCTGGTCAAGCTTTCCATTCTGTCAGTGAAGGAGAGAATATATGCTGTCATTAGATAGGACATAAGTGCTATATAAATAAAATTAAATAAAAAATTAAATAAAACCGTAATTGTCAAAAACATCTATGTACATTACATTTATATGTGGGCATAGACGTGTTTGTTCTTGATTACTCTTGGGGTCTAATTGTTTCATGCTTACACTACACTCTAAAATTGGAGTATGAGGGTTGTTTAATTAACAAGTCCCCAAGCTTTTTGGAGGTTTTAATAATTACAGGATCACACCCACAACAAGTCAACAATTATGACCTTTTCAAAACAATCATGTTTTGCAGTGATTCATGCCATTTTGGAGCTCATGCTAGATTTGTAGTCTAATTTTGTGATGCAACACTGAAATAATTCTTATGTAAAACTCTGCATAATGCTCTTATTCGTGTATTCACCTCTCAATGTTTCTCTGACAATTGCTGTAATATATTTTATGACTGGCAACAAGCCAGGCTTAATGCCTTTGCCACAAAAAAAACAAGACAAACAAAAAGACCCAGACAGAAATTCTTAGATCTTTCATCCTGTTATATATATATATATATTTATATATGTTACAATATTATAATTACATTATTATACAATCGTACATGTTTAATGCAGACTTACCTTAAGCAGCTCTGGGTCGATGCCTTTAATTTTAGGTGCAGGAATAGGTGGTAAAAATATGACCATCAACCTGTGAAAACAAATTAGCAAAATTTAGTAAATGAAAACTACTATATGCATTCGTAATTGTAAATTTGTTTTGTTCCAGGGGTTGTGTAGACAAGTCTCTGCTTATAGCTTAACATAAAAATTTTCATTAACATAAAAAACTTAAATAGTAACCTTACATTTAGAAAAGGGCTTCATTTCTGTGTAATAAATTTATTTAGCTTTTTTTAATTTTATTTGTGAGATACATATTAAAGGGGTTTAAAAAAATGGTCTCACCTCTGCTGCTGAGAGAAGATGAGGAGGACAAGAAGAATCACCACTCCAATCACTCCAAAAATCAACACCAACGTCGTCGGGAATGTTGATTCTGTGCAAAGAAAAATGGTCTTTTCTTACCCTGGAGCAATTTGCTTAACTGATTCCTGATGGTTAAGCTGCACAGCTGCTTTTACTTTGTGCAAACAACAAGTCAAGTTTCTGGCGTCGACTAACCTTTGCTTGGTATCTGTGCCACATGCACAATGATGCTGTCACTGAATTCGCCAAAGTTCTTAAAGGCTGACATCTTGCAGCGCACCCGGACTTCATACTCTTTGTCGGTATGCAAACCGTAGATGGACTGCTGTGTGCCACTCTCCAGGTCCAGCTGCAATAAGACAGGATGAAAGAGTAAATAAGAAAAGCACAAAATTGAGCAATAAACTAGAATTTGTGAGCCATTACATTTACTCAGAGAGACAAATGGATATATGAAAAGAACTGTACATTGTTTTCCAGGGCTGTCAATTTAATGTGCTGAAAAACGGTAAACAGATTTAAATGTTAATTTAGCTGATAAATTGCAAAATGGATTACAGTGGACTGTAGGCCAATGATATGGAAATAATACAAATATTTAAAGACATGCATATTTTAATAACACAATGACTTTTAATTATCTTCCTTTGAGGGGATTTTCTCAAAAATATTATTTATTTATTTTCCTCCAAGCCTTGCATTTTTTTGTACTAATCTAGCTTTATTTTAACCCAAAGAGAGAATAACTGTCAAAAACCTCACTAAAAATAATCATTAAAGTTTAAATATGAAACTCTCTCGAGGACACTAAAAACCGAATGTACTTAGATGTGACCTCAGCAGAGGGTCTAAAGGAATAAATGTAAGAGTGAATCATTCCCATCTGATCTATTCAGGCTTGCCAACATACGGCAGTGATTTAACATGTGGCTCAGTGTGGTTTTTCGTGTGTCTGCTCAGTCTGGGCAGGAACGCTGGGCAGGCCGGGGGAACGTGGCTGTCGGGGAGTTTAAACCAAAGAGCCCCTGAAGATCCTGCCAGATGCAAAGGTCTCCCAGAACCAAGCCTGAATTACAGAGCACATATGACTGCTCTGGACCAGCGGTGACCCTTTTAGAAAGAGTGGATGTATACTGGCTTATAATGTGTCTCCAACACAAAATTGTATTTCTCAGAATACAATAAATAGCGTGGTATAGTCAATTTCCTCCACCACAATGCCTGGGAGTACACAGAGAGACGAAGATCAAAATGGCTACAGAATGTTCTCTGATGGTCTGATGAACTCCACAAACTTACTTTTAGAGTTGGAGTCTGTAGGTTTACATTATTTCAGGCCACAGCACTGCTCATTTTTAATCCTCACTGGCTGATAAATGTGTTAAAGGTTGGGGTAATGCTTCATTTTACTATGCCCTTGTTACATGTACTGTACTTACTACAGTTATAATAATAAAGTATGCGTAATTACATGCAACTAACCCTAAACCATAAGTACATGTAGTTTATTCATTTTACTTAGTACTTAAATGTATTATTCCATTGTAACAAGGACACTAAAATAATGCATAACCAAGGTTAATTTTAATGTATTAATATGAATGATATATTATTTAAGCAGAATTTATATATTTATGCATGCTTTAACAACCTTTTACTGGGACACTACAGTACTTGCTTTAGATAGCTAGATAGATAGATAGATAGATGGATGTGTATGGCTTATAATCAAAATGAGACAATGTTGTTACTTTAATAACTGGCTACAAACATCTGTAGGACATACCATTTCCCAGTGAGAAGCGTTTCTGACCCGGTACTGAACCTGGTACTCCAGTTTCATCCAGCCCATCTGCACATCTGCTGACGGAGGTGGAGCCCAGCGCACAAGGACGTCGAAGTGCAACCCTGAGAGACTCACATTCAGTAGAGTCCAGTTCAGCCTAATTGGTGGGTCAGGACGCACTGGAAAGTCAAAAAAACATTTGACTCAGGCCTCAAAACATAGGTCTTTCTGTAACTGTGTATAAACCTTCATGGAGCAGTTTTACAGCTAATAACTCACCTATGTTCTCCACTGTAAAACAGGCCTCGTCATAGGTTATGTTCTCATGAACTGAGCGCAGCTGGATGCAGTAAGAGGTCCAGATGTGTGTGAAAGTCTTGTTGAAGTAGCACTCGTTTTTTACAGTACGTGTGTAGTCTGGACACTCCTGCCACTCAGAGAGGGCACTAGATGCCAGTCAATAAAGAAAACAATGTTATCAGATGTTTACAAATATTAGACACCTCAGTACATTGCCCTGCATGGATTTATTGTTAAATAAATGGATAGTGGACTTGATGTTCTTATAAATGATGATGAAAGCATTAAATCATACAATACAGTAAAACATGCTATATTCTTAAACCATTTTAAACAGCATTTTATTTATTTTTTTACAATTATTATGTATGCATATTTTAATGCACTCATTATTAATGTACTCATAGTTTTAGCAATTCACTTTTTACACCATGAGACAATTAAAGGGATAGTTCACCCCAAAATGAAAGTTCTGTCATTAATTACTCACCCACGTTGTTGCAAACTTGCAAGGCCTTCATTTATCTTCAGTACACAAATTAAGATATTTTGGGTATTTTAAATTTTTTTCATGGTTGAACCACTGATGTTGCATGCACTATTTTAATTATGACCTTACTACCTTTCTAGGCCTTGAAGGTGGTAGTTGTGTTGCTGTCTGTGCAGGGTCAGAAAACTCTTGGATTTTATCAAAATTATCTCAGTTTCTGGTATGGGGTAGCATTAAGGGATGTAAAATATGGTCACGGAGAATATAGCACTGATATGTGGTATATAAATTTTAATAAACATCCAATATGTTAGTAATTTCCATGCTAAAAATAAATTAGTTAATAGCAAGAATAGGTCATTAAAATAAAGTGTTTCCCATGTTTGGAATGACATTAGGGTGAGTAATTAATGACAGAATTTATCTCTTTAATATAAATTAATATAAATTTTACATTAAAATGTTGATGGTCCACCAAATAATACACAATTTAAATGAAAAATGATGAACATTTATGAACACATGCTGCATTTATTTGATTAATATATATTTTAGATATAATTTAAATTGCAATTTATTTCTGTGATGGTAATTTTTTATTGTACTTCTGTGAATGTTCTGCAAGTCTTCAGAAGTCATTGTATTATCATTTGCATGATTTTCTTCTCAAGAAACAATGTTTTCATTTACAATAATAAAATTATAATATTATATAATTTTTTTTCTTGAGCAAAATATCTTTAAAAAATATTAAAAACTATTCATGATTCCAAATTTTTCACAAGAAGTCTAAAGTTTCAAATTATTATATTATGTTATATTATATTACATTGTTTAAGAATTTAACACATTTAATTCATTAATCACCAAGTTTAAACTGCCTTCTCAAGCTCCTGTGTAACTTTAATCTCCCCGTTTTGACAGTGCATCTGCAAGGTCTGCATCTTGGCAGCAGGAACGGCCTTTATTTATGAAATGAAATCCTCCTCCGCCCTGTCTTTTTAAAAGCTTAAGGTAGTGGGTGTCTTTCAGTGTTTGTCTCTTACTTGTTTGTCTGGTAGAAGACCCTGAGAGCTCCAGGCTCGGTGATGTTCTGGAAGATCCCAGTGCTCCACCAGCAACGGAAAGTCTCCTGCTCTCTGGACCGGCAGCCTGTAAAATGAGGTCCTCTGCTTGGATCTGAAGCAGGAAGAGAGAATTGAACGAGCTATAAAATGAATTAATAGCATGTAAAAATAAACAAATAAATACATATATTTTTCTTATTATACACTGTGTGTACAGTATGTACAGTATGTTATCTTTTGGCTCATTCTCAACTCTGTGCTCTGCAGCCAAGTTTACCGGCAGTCCTCTCCGTCCTCTGCTTTTGCGCAGCCATAAATAAGCCTTGGAGGGTGCAATTGATTTCTCGTCCTCTATTTCTCTGCTCCTTTCTGCAGTATAAATCAGCAGAGCTTGCACGTGGCAGCAAATCCGCTAAAGGTATCAAGATTTTCTATGACAGTGTTTATATTTGATCTCTTTATAAATTGTAACTGTAAGAGTAAATCCAGGTTAAATTAATAGCGGCTTTGGGGATGGAGAGGGCCATTAAAAAATCTAATTTACTCTGAAGAAATGTTCCTGCTGAGGATCCCCTACACACCCATTTTTCCCCATTCTCTTTCGTCTAGCCCACGTCCAGTGACAACAAGATTTATTTCCCCTGTCCCACAGCTGCTGAGCGCCACAAAGGACTGATCGTGTGGGGAAGTGATTTCCAGTGTTCACAAGCATGCATTAACATCCACATAAACATACACACATACCTTGCTTAAGATGGTGCACTGAATTACTACAATAAAAAAAATCACATTATCATGTGATTAAAAACAAATCTACTTCAAAATCATTTTACAATGATAAATATCGATACATAATTCTAAAACTATACAGATTGTCAGGGTCCAAAATGGACAAAAACCAGGAAGGCACAATATACTACAGTTATTGATATTAAAACTTCAACAGAAAAATTCCTAATTATCTTTAATTGTGCATACTTATTTTTACATTTAATTATGCTTCCATTATCTAATGCTTGCTTAATTATTCAAAAACTCTGTAATCTTTAGCAAATCTCAAAATAAATATATATTCTTCATGCTCTGTTATAATAAAGCATAAATTCACTTATAGCATTTTCAAGGACTGATTAAGTGTTTAATTTTTCAATCATACAAATTCAATTTATTTAAATAGTACAGAATTTTTATATTAGCTAATTAAAGAAAAATAACTGATTCATATACGTTTAAAATTAAATCTTAAAATGGCGCATAAAACTGTTTCTGTATGGAAAAGAACTGCATGAAAATGTTTCATATTGTTCCTTTTGTGTTGGCTACCACAGATTAAAAAAATAACAGCATATAAGAACAACACAAAGCTGCTTAAACAATCACTTAATAAACACTAAAGCCCTAGTCTGGATCTTCTCAGTGTCTAGAACTCTCTCTCTTCCCCTTTCTGACTCCCAAAACTCTGTTATTGCTACTCCCTCCCCCTCGAAATTCCGGCATGTGCAATAAAAGAGCCTGCTATGGAAGCGATTAGGTCTGAGATGAACAGATGATTTGTGGGCCACTGCGGAAAGGACGGGGACAGAGCAGATAGGGACATTATCACCACTAAATTGTTCCTGGTCAATATTTGGTTTGGTGTTAGAAAGGGGTCAAAAAAAAACAGCACAACGGTCTTCGAGCACACACAATTTGCTCTCAAAAAATGTTGCAAAAGCAGCTGTAAAAAGGCCAGATTTCGACTTTGGGACCAGTTTCAACTGTGTTAGATGTCAGTTTGGGAAACATTTTATCATGAGCACGTCAGATGTGGTACAAGTGGAAAAATCACTGAAGATCTGTTAATTTTTCCCTCTACACCAATTCAGGTACTTATGAATAATAAATGAACATGAAGTTTCTTATACACACACCTCCTGCTTGGAAACTTAAATAAAGCTACAGCTTGTGTGGGTGAAGGTTTCCCGCGAATGAAAAACATGATGTTTACCCAGCTTCCCGCAAAAACAGACCACCGGTAACTAGGATACCAGCCCAGACGGAAAGCCAGGACAAATGTTTTCCACTTCAGCGAGCCGCAAACTTCTGAATAAATAGGCCACATTTCAGCAATTAAACCATCTTGATGGATTGCAATCACTTGAAAAAGCACCTTTATCACTGGCTGTCCAGCAAATGTCTCGATTGGCTCAGGGTTATGAGCTGCTCAGCAGACGCACCATCTTTTCCAGCTCATTTGCTGCAAAGACGACAGTTTAATAGCAGAATCAGAAGAAAGAGCATACTTCAGCAAAGCTAAGAGACTGTCAGATAGCATGTGTCCACTCGTAGTGTCGGTTACACATGTGCACTTATGAGAGCACTTACATAAGGGCTTGTGAGCTTCTGTATGTATGCTGTTACAGTTGTGCGTCATTCTGGAACCATGTGAAACTCATTATGCAGTGAGCATCACTGTGGCCTACTGACACTGAAGCACTAAGTAGTAAGGAGCTGTACGTCACATCAGTGGCCCTTAATTTAAATAGGAATGCTGCCTCGATAATATGGCTTTGCTTCATTTAGTTCAAATAGAGAAACAGCTAGTCACCAAGGTTTTTAAATAACAAACCTTCTAAAAACAGCAGGTTGTTCCATGAAAGAATTTATAAATGAATAAATTAGGCCTATGTCTTACTTAAATACAAACTTCTAACAGATTGAAGCACGCTTTTTTAAAAGATATTAAAAACTCAAAATAACAATTTCAAACATAGAACCTTAAACAATTAGTAAAGATAATAAACCAATTAAGACATATATATATATATATATATATATATATTTATTATACACACACACACATTAGCATTCAAAAGTATAGGGTCAGTATTTTAAAGAAATAATATTTTTATTCAGCAAAGACACATTATTGATCTAAAGACTGTTACAAAATCTTTACTTCAGATTTATTCTGACCAATTCCAGCTGCATTTCAACCCAGCATCCAGCTGTTTAACCAGAGCTGCATCGTTCTGCCCTAACACACTAA
>JAUCMR010000160.1:13213802-13240205 GCA_032357425.1 Enteromius argenteus
TGAACAAGTACAAGCTAATGTTTTTGAAAATGTTGTAAACACTTAATACTCCTTAAATTACTGTGAAACATCAGCCATTTGATAATTACAGTGCTCTGCAGCATCTCTTAAGAGTTAAATAAATAAATAAAAAGCTAATAAGCTCAAAAACACCTTGTGTCCTACGGTACACTGATCCAACAATTTAGCAGCACATCGAAATATGGTAACCAAATGACAAAAACATTGAGTGATCAGTAATTTCTGAGGTGCAACAAATCTGCATGTTGTTAATAGCTGAAATTTGCAGCCTTATCTCACTACACTTCTATCATGAAGGCCCATATGCTGGGCCCAAAGTGAGTTGAAATCTAAATAAGCGAGCTGATCCACGAACATCTGATTTATTAGAGACACACTAACATGCACGCATGACTTTGACAGCGCAGGCCTGAAGCGCAGCCAGTTCACTCTCTCCACTCTCTCATGTCTTTGAAATTCTAGCCAAAACTGAAGAGTCATGCTTGCCAGACCACCCTCACAAAAAAGTCCACAAATATGGCCCCTGTCCGATGCCATAACTCAAGACAACTACTTCTGTACTCAATCAAACCGCAGCCTGTCCTCAGAACACCTCAGAAGAGACCTTAGTCAGGAAGACAGACGGACAGCCCGTTCAATAGGGTTTCCATATAAAACATATTTTAATGCTGGGTCATTTGAACAATCGGCACGCAGAAACACAACGGCACCACCCATCAAACACTCAATTGTGGAAAATATCCTAGGCAAATGATCTGATTATTGAAGCATAGCTAGAACTTTTCCTTAACGTGTGGCGCCTGCTGCGAAGTAAACTCATGCACATTATGATCTCATATGGTGTTTAAAAACTTTATTAGTTGCTTTGCACTATGCACTCTCGTGACAATTTCAGAACAAATTTTATTATACATTTTCATTCAAATCTGTGGGCCTTGATGCCCATTTCTTTTTCTCTAAAAATCATACAAATTTCCCAAAACATAAAATAGTTGCGTTTTCTCATGAGACTTGGTTGGCTCGGGCAGGTCATGTTTCGCAAGGCAACATGTTGGAATAATTAAGAAGATTTTTTGCACTTAAAGTCTGATAAATAAATGAAAATAAATACCTTTTATGCCATAATAAGCTCTACAACATCTTTATTGGAACATCTTGGCATTTAAACTGAGAATGACGCTAAATGCTAATGAATTAATAGCTCTTTCGTTAGTTTAAACTTTTATAAAAATGAAAAAAATGGACTTCTCCACATCACACTTTTCCTAAATAAACATGCCCTTACAACACAATAAGGCAATATTTCCATCCACAGCAATTAAATAATAACTTAATAAACATAAAAATAAAAAAAATCTAACTTTAATCAAAGTGCTAAAGTCTGTGCTCCAACTTGTGCATCTACTGGGTCATTAACCCAAGTTATTCACTGCATCTGTGAAAGCCTATTACACAAATGTTATTCACCATAACATATTACTGTCTCCATCTCAATGATAAGCTACGTGCAGTGATGACATCCCGTTTAGTTCATCATCCCATAAGCGCCACTGTATCCTGTCCCTGGACTTTGGATGACCACAGTCAATGTGTTTACTTTCAAACAAAACCTATTTATTGAAGGATTGTTTGACTAGACCAAAGTAAAATGTTCTGTGTGCTCAAAGGTGAATAATCTTGACACAGGCCCAATGATTTTCCAATAATGACCTGGCACAGATATCTATAGTTAATTCTGTGGTTGATTAAAGCCCTTCGTAAATTGTCATTTTTACATTTGCTACAATTACTTTCAAATAAATAAATAAATAAAGGTCCATAAATTAAAGTATTTATGTTTTATTTTTTATATTCTCAAATAAATAAACCAACTTTAAGAATATCAATGTCCCCTAACCCATCTATAATTTATGTAATTGTCCAGTCCAAGTAGCCAAATGCATCCATCTGATGTACAGTATATTTGCATAAGCAAACAATTAAAACTAGGTAACACTAAATGCATAAACCACCTATAGTACAGGATAGACAGTAGGGCTCCGCTATATTTCGAAATAAAATCAATATCACAATGTGACTGTCAAATAGCCCTGGCAGCAATTTAATTAAATAAATTTATGCATTTTCCAGCATGCCATGTCATATGTATGGCTCATGATACAGTGTTCAGTATCTGAGAAAGGCTTGGTTAATTTACTGTCCATTTACTATTTTTTATTTTACAGATTTATTATATTTCTTATATTGTTTAATATTTTTATTTTAGTAATAATCTCAATTTTAGAACCAACAACCACAATAAGATCATCACAATTATAATTTAATAGTGAGAATGTGGCCTATGAGAGCTCAAGTGGACTGTGTCTTTTTTCTGAAACGGTTACTGTAAAAAGTAAACCCAAGTAAATACGCAATTTGTTAAAATTCTTCCCAAAACATTCTGATTCATTCTTACCATATACAGCTATTCAATCATCTGATGAAAATTCCTGTATTCTCTCATATCGCAATACAATGTGGAAATACAAAATATCAGGTTTTTTTCCAATATTGTTACTGACCCAACTGCAAATCAGACTGCTGTGGCAATGTAAAATAACAAATGTTTGTGACGTGGTTGCGAGTGCAGTACCTGGAGCGAAGAGCTCGGATCTTGCAGACACCAGTTCGTTTCCATACAGCAAGCCCAGGTAGAGCAGACTGAGCGAGAGAGAGTAAGCCATAGCTTCTGCTGTCTCCCTGAGCAGGGGAAAAAGAAAAATCATTATCAGTGGCGCTCCCGGATGACACCCCTCTGACAGATACTGAGCTGAAACCCCCCTGAGAGCCCCAGGGCCATTGCCATTTCCACAGCTTCTCCAATTCATTTCCTTACTCCTTCACACCGAAACGCATTGGCCGCTACCACCATTAATTCTTAGCTGGTCTGTGTGAAACCTTATTCGAGGACACCAGACAATTAACAGCCTCTGCAACGCTCAGCACTTCCAGCCATACGTGGGCTTGTCATTATCTGTAGGTGACCAGGGGTCTTTTAAGCAAGCAGACAGTGCGGGGGATGTTTTCACAAGCTAATACTCTGCATTTACTGTGTTAAACTAGAGTTCCCATTATAAAATTACGCTAGGCCGACGGAAAACCTATCAAAATGTCAAACGCTCATGCTATCTCAGCTAAAGGTCCTCGTGAAACATCATCTCACACGGAATGAAGCATAAAGAATTTAAATTGGCTTTGACTTATATATTAGCAGTGGATGTGTGACAGAAATACTGTTGATTAGTTGCCATCGTGCATACGGTGATTTACGTATGTGGGTGCGCTTCGTGATTTACTGGCTGTGCTTGGTTGAGTCTCTCAATGACCCTTGACTCTATTCTCTCGCCACTTTTGGGTCCTATCACAATAATATTCCATAGAAGAGATAATGGTTTGTCTGAAATGGCGATGACATTGTGACATAGTGAGAAATAACTGTCACAAGCAAGAAGTCTGAACAGGCTGTATCCAGCTAGCCGAAGAGCTGGGCTAAAAATAAGTACACTATATTTGTTTGGTCACCAGCACAAATCATAGAGAGGTCAGTGGTGCTTTGGAACAGATGAGTATGATCTAAACCGTCCAACTAAGCCTGGAGATTTATATAGATGGCCTGATAGAAATGAAAAAACACTCCTGAAATGGTTTAAATGCGCATCAAATATACGGCATCAAATAAAATCTTAAGCGGACAATTAATAAATACAATCGGCCAATAAATATTGTTTAGACTGGCCTCGTCTTGATGCGTTTCTGGATCTTGTGCGATTAATGAGGAGTTCTGCCCTAAAACTTGGCTTCAGCGCTATTTTTCTTCTGCACTTGGCAGTGGATTGTTGAAAACAGCACCGGGCTATAATTTCCAAATGTGGGAAAATACACAGTCAGCAAATAACTGGCTTTGTTGCATCTGACCTGTAGCTTCACCCCATCTCAACATCTAACAATGCTAGAATAACAACAAGCAGGTTTCATAACCCTGTCTTTTTGCATTGTAATACCTATTTTGTATTTACATTCACAAAAGCTAGCTTAAAAAATATGATTTACTATAGTCAAATTATATATTAAATTATATTCTAGATATGTTCTTGTGCCCTTGTGCTTTGTTTGTACCAGACTTCAGACCAGAGTCAACAAACACGCCTCAAACTCGCCTTGATACTCAAGGAGATGGATGGTCCTTCTCAGTCAGGTAGTGGAGAGGCCCCAGTACTCAAAGGAATGCTGCTGTCATACAGCAAGAGAGTGTAAAATGCATTACACATCCATACTGACAGGTTCAACGCTTATTAGCAGGTCTATGAGACTGTATTGCTTTAAGTAAAGTATAATTAAGTTCCATTATTGATGGGATAAAATAGTGCTGTTTTAGAAGGAAGAGGACTGTTTGGAAATGCTTGAAAAGCTGCATTTATTTGATAAAAAATACAGTAAAAACACAAATATTGAGAAATATTAGTACAATTTATTTTAAAATGTTTAATTTATTTCTGTGATGCTGATTTCTCAGCGGTCATTACGCCAATCTTCAATGTCACATGATCCTTCAGAAATAAATCTAATATGCTGATTAATGCGCTTATTATTTTCAGTGTTGTTTAATATTTTTGTGGATTGCTTAATATTTTGTGGATTCAGGATTCTTTGATGAACAGAAATTCAAAAGAAAAGCATTTATATAAAATAGAAACCTTTTCTAACATTTTTAATTTATTTACAGTTACATTTGATTAATTTAATGTTCCCTTGCTAATAAATAAATAAATAAAATTGCACTGACCCCAAATATTACATTATACAGGTCATTTTATGAGGCATAAAGTCACATTTCTACATTTCCACCATGTGGAGTGTTTGAAGATACTGGGAAGGGCCAGCAGGGTCCGACCCCACGAGGGAGTTAAAGGGGCACAGCAGTCAACACAGAGGGTCTGATTGTCCAGACAGCCATGAGAGGAAGGAGGGAGAGGAACCTCCCTTGAATCTGATTGGCTGAAACAATTTCCCGCTTCTCGAGTTCTTCACAGATTTCTCTAGCACTGCATGCGTATTAGGCAATGCTTCTCACCCTTTAACCTCCAAAATTTGTCTGCTGTTGATAACACAGCCCATTTATGGACAACATTTACATTTTTTGCCATCTGAGGGTCATGACTTTGAAACAAAAGTTACTGCAATGTTTCTCTTTTAAATCCCTCATAGTCATGCAAACCTGTTGTATTTAGTGCTGAGCTTTATGGTAATCCAAACACTTTTTTGTAACAGGCATTGCATTTCCATATATATACTGTACTGTATCTGGGCAGTGTTCTACAGTGGGTCGTGCAAATAAACAAGTCTTTTTTACATCAGTTGCAATGTGTGGTTTAGCGGATGACAGCCCACAGTTTGTTTAGATTTATTGGTTGCTTAAGGTATTTAGAGCAAAACTTGATATAAATAAAAAATTATTGCTATCAGTGTGGGTTTTAACCAGTCCACACAAAGACCACAAAAGACTCTTAAAACTATATAATTAGGGGAAATGATGAACCATTAACACTCTCAGTGCATAACACATAACTCAAACAAATACTGAGCTAGATAGATAAAACTATTAAAAATGGCCCTTAAGGCTTCTAATCCTTTATTTAAGCACAAAATAAATTCTGTATTTAGTATATAATGAAAATCACAGACCATATATAATATAATATAATCAATCAAATTTCTGTCAGAATTTTACTTATTTGCTGCCACAACTCTAATAAAAGGATCTGGTGCTGGCATGCATCTCTGCTTTCTTCTGTGTGGAAGAAAGGTCAGAAATCAGTTTTCACATCTTCACTTCATTTAGTTCACATCCGCAAACACAAAACTTCTGAACACTGACTGTTGTAGCTTCCCTAAATGAACTACTAAGTGACTGAGTAGTACAAGCAGAGTTTACCATTTGAAACCTGTTGATCTCTGCTATATAATAAAATGTTCAGAGTCACTGAGTCATACTCTGTTACTGTTATGATGGTGAACTCCAAACAGGAAATAATACTATATCTGTGTGCGCTGATGTGCTCGCTCGTAAACCGCTCTTAATGGCACCTATTTAGCAACTTTATATCAGCACTCAGACAATCAAGCAAGAGATTAAATCTGAATGACTAAATCTATGTGTACTAAGACTAAAACCACTGTGCCTTTTTCCAGTTCTTCTGGGCTCAATCTTGTCGTCAGCCCATCTCTGATGTAAAACAAACATGTGGGCATCACCTTTAGCAAACTGTACTGAAACTACCGATGATATCAGGCCATTACCGTGAATGTTGGGGTAACATAATACACAAATAAATGTATTTGTTCAAGTAATGTACCATGCAACTTATCAAACTTACACCGTATTATCCAAGACACTTAAAAAGTACAAAAGTAGCACACACACTCCATTTCCATTTACTTATTTAGCGGCAAATGTAAATAGAAAAACACTCCCTTCCCAAAAGAGTAAATTAAACATGGACTTCCACGTGCAATAGGGACCAACAACTGTTTGGTTACATTCTCCAAAATATCCTCTTTTATGTTTAGCTGAAGAAATAAAGTTGATACAGGTTTGGAACAATCTTAGGGTGAATACATGATGACAGAATGTTATTTTTTTCACCTAGTTGTGGTGAACAAGGCATTTAACAAGTATCAAGTATCTTGCAGAAAGATCTCAGTCTTCTTGTAGAATTGTGAAACTCTCTGAATTTACTGTTGTAATCTAATTTAGCATAATCATCATAAGTGCAGTACTGTAGGTCTCCACAGCATGTGGCTACTGCAGAAAAAAAAAGGATATGAGACAGGATTCAACCTTTCCTATTCTGATTGATTTAGTTACGCAAAGATCAAAGGTCACATTCAGTCACCCCAGTTGCACAAGCAAGTAAACAGCATGTTATGGTGAAACAAGCACAAAACCTTGTGTAAACCATTATACATGTATATACATGTGCACAGAAAAAACTGCATGTGCAGCAGTTCTCCTGGTGGAAAGGGGGGATTTAACTTGGTTAGACAGGGGTTTCACACTTCACTGGACTGCTCAAATAGAGATTAAAGTGAGCTTCTGCCAGCAGCAGTATATGAGAGTCTTTTCGCTTTGTAAAGGCATTCAGTTCTGGCTGGTGAGACCCGATCGTCTCTGCCGCTCCTATTTCACAAGGGCAGTGGAAAAGTCTGGGTCAGCACAGAGCAGGCTGCTGGAGGGGGACGGAGCTACATTCTGCCAAACCGAACGTGTGTGTGTGTGTATGTGAGGGGAGAACTGAGTTTTACAATTCTGACTCTAAACAAGAAGGAGAGAAAGATATCACGCGTCCAACACCCCTGGTAAACTGAGGTCAATTATGTTTGTGCAGAGAGTGCTTGCAAACCTGTTTGTGTTGCAAAGGTCTTCAAACGTCTAGACATTTTTCATAGAGAGTCAAAAGCTGCTGCGCTGTAACATTAAACCTTCACACTCTGTTCTGAGTTTGACACTTAAGCCACATCTAAATACATATGAATGTCTTTGCGTTATACACTGCTGTTTGAAGGTTTGGGGGTAAGAAAGATTTTTTTGTTTTTGTTGAAAGAAATGTTCTATTCATCAAAGATGCAATACATTGAAAATGGCAGGGGAAAAATACAAAAGATTTCTTTTTCAAATACCTGATTTTAACTCAAAAGTTCCTTCGAAAATAGCAGTGTTTTGACAAAAATATCAAGCAGCACCTCTGTTTTCAACATTGTTGAAATAATAATAATAAATGTTTCTTAAACACCAAATCAGCATATAAGAATAATTTCTGAAGAAGACTGAAAATGCCGAAAATTCAGCTTTTCCATCACAGAAATAAATTTTAATAATGTTTAACAATATTACTGTTTTACTGTATTTATAATCAATAAATGCAGTGAGGATGAGCACCAGAAAACTCATTCAAAACCATACAAATATCTTACTGAACACAAACTTTTGAACGGTGATGTATAAAAAAATCAAACCAACTGCATTCGTTTTTAACAAAATGTAGTAAAACACACTGTAATAAAACAACAGGCCTACATATGGCTATACGAATATCGGTATGTTTATTGGTGATGAAGTACAACTGTGGTTATTCTGTTAAAACACCTGTGCTAACTTGAGGGAAACAAACTTCCACTAAATAGGAATTTGGATGGGTTAGTTAAAAGTAAATGTAAATTGGCAAAACAAAAAAATAAATTTTTTGAGAACATTTGTTTACAGATGCCACTTGGTTTGATATTTTACACCCCGATTTGCACACATTTTAAGTGTGTCCTAAAAGTGTACTAATACTAATGCAATATCTAACCTAAATTGTAACTCTTCTCCGATAACCAGAACCTTTATCTCCTCTCCGCATGTGTACACTGTGATTTCACTGGACACAAAATGTTCCAGCAAGCCAGGTACACAAAAAAGCAATTACCATCGGCACAGAAAACATTTAATTACAGACAAACATTAAGCTGAAACAAGTAATTTCATTTACTGAGGGATGGCAACAATTTTATAATGAATTTCAGGTTCAATAACAGCAGAACACATTTTGCAATTAGCATGTAAAAATCTTCTAAACCCATAGAGGAAGCATTTCTCTTCTGAACAGCTTCTCAACATTAGGGATGCATTCTGTGAGTGGAAACCAGCTGATCAAACATAACATAAGCTGTTTTGTGCATGTTATGCCTTGAAAATGAAACCTGTGCAACTTGTAACCTTTTCCACAACCAAGACGCATTTTGGAAACAATCTGAGTAAACTGGGGTCTTCTCATATTTGCAAAAAAGTTAAAAAAATAAATAAAAATAAAAAAAGCTCTGTGAAGCAGTAGATTAACTGCAGAAA
The DNA here is from genome assembly GCA_032357425.1 of Enteromius argenteus. Taxonomy (NCBI): domain Eukaryota; kingdom Metazoa; phylum Chordata; class Actinopteri; order Cypriniformes; family Cyprinidae; genus Enteromius; species Enteromius argenteus. The sequence goes on from JAUCMR010000160.1 coordinate 13,222,747, forward strand.
AAAAAGGAATATGCAAATCTGCAACACTCTTCTTGCTCTATCATGTTAACTCTCTCTTCATAACATGCCGCCCATGTGCTTCATTCACAGACTTGTTGCAAGCGGGAACTCATGACCTTTCTGCTTAAGCATCTGTGAAATGGGAAATTTGATTGCAGTGCTTTTACATCTCTTTGTTCAGGATTTTGTAGAATTTCACAGGTAATGTCATGGCTGCTTGGAAATACAAAATGCAAGGAGTTTTAGATTTGCAGCCTAATTTCAATGCTATTCCGATCCGAAGAAATGCTAGAGGCGGTCAGAATAATTTTTGAGAATTTTGAGAATTACTCAACACGTTTTTGAGTTTTTAGAGTTTTAAGCTTTGTTTTCGTAATTAATATTAAAATTCTAATTGATTCAAAAAAGTTATCACCGCAGAATTTTACTCGGGAATCACATTGATTATGGCCACATTTAAAATTAAGATTAAAATTTTTGTGGGTTATTTTAGTGGCTTTTATAAATCTAGGAACAGGTAAATATAAGCATGAATATGTAATGAAATTACATTTTTCTAAAGTTTTTTTTGTTTTTTAATATTCAGTGTTATCGAAGTGCTTCATACTCCAAAATCATATTTTACATTAGCACAAAAAAAATTATAATTATACAAAACTATGAAACATTTGTGAACCTGGTCCACAAAACCAGTCTTAAGTAGCACAGGTATATTTGTAGCAACAAGCCAGTAATACAATGCACGGGTAAAAAGCGGTTTTCTCAATATTTCGATGTACTTACTTATTTTATTATTATTAATTTTGTTTAGTTTTTTTGCACCCTCAGAATCCAGATTTTTAAATAGTTGTATCTCAGCCAAATATTGTCCTAGCTTCCCAACAAACCAGCTTATTCAGTCTGCTTTCAGATGAAGTATAAATATCAATTTTAAAAAACCTGACTCTTATGGTTTAGTGGTCCTGGGTTGAAACAGTAAAAAAATGTACTTGACACACCTGAAGTGCCCTAAAGTGTGTCAAACCTGCAGAAAACACCTGAATGACAGATGCCATGTGCACAAATTGATAAATTCATATAGACATAAACAGCAAACGTGTCCATTAATTCCCGCGCTGTTTAACTTGTTACTCTGGCCTTGATTTAACGAGGGTAATAAATATTTTCAAACAGTTTTCGCAGCAGATAAGCCACCTGAGGCCCCTTATAAACATACTGAGTAGTGCGTAAACTACATTTCTGCCTTATTCCCAGTGAGCCGACCAAAGGTTAGACAACATAACAACATCAAAAGAAAATGAAAAGCTTACTTACTATCAAAAGACTTTAAAACTGCACAAGCAGCACGCAAAAGTAACGCTACTTGATTTCGCAAACTGTTTACTGCCCTGTGCTGCACGAGCTCTGCACGCCCCTTTAAACCAACGTGTAGCCCAACTATAGTAAAACACTTAAAATGCAGATGTTTAAAATGTATATCATGCAAAGCACACTAGATAAGAAGACAGCGAAACTCACTGAGCTCCAGAGAAGTTTTCCGCGAGAATATTCTGTTGCGAGTTTTTACTTTTTCAGCAGTTCGTTCATCCGGATCACCAGACTTGCGTGTTGTGGGTCTCTCGATATTCTCCCCTTTTTAAACGGTACAAAAACGTGGTCGGATCAAACTCAAAAATCACCCGAACATCTCGGGAAAACTGCTGAACGCGTTGCAGATTTTTAAGGTATAACGCGCAGAAAAGTGGTGACAGGGGTTTGTTCAGAGGGAGTGGGGGGCACAGCGCGGATCCTGGAGGGTCTCACGTTGACTGCGTAGCACTTCAAGTCTTCAGATTCACATATTTACTGGTCTCGCGCAGTGTCACTGGCTCGCCCCCTGTCGACAGATATTCCAGTCCTGGCGCGAGCTGCGAAATACAGCGCTCTCCCACGCGCTGGGCGCGCGCAACATCCAAAACACAAATGCCGCGTAGAACAGAGTGAGCTTAACCAGAATAGATCGCTCGCGGAGAGTTTCTGTTTGCTCTTTTTAAAAGTCAGCACTGGTCACATTTTGAGAGAGCCAGCGTTTTTTGAGGATGACTATTTTGGTTGCTTGCTTGCTTGGGAGAGAGCGCACTGCTTACTCGTTTTAACCAGTTTTTAAAAGACAGCCAGCTGAGGCACTCTGTTTGGTTAGGGAGAGAGGACACTGGTTGCTCTTTTTTGGTTATTTACTGGGGGGTTTTTTCTCAACTGCTTACCCACCAAATCTTTACCTCTCACATAGCTGAAACCTGACACTCAAACACCAGAACAACACACCAAATCTGCAAAAACCTTACACTAATTCTTGGCCTTTGAATCAGTTTTCAATTTCATAAAAAACTTTTTGCAAAACACAACACCCAATTCTCTATGTAAGACCCTAAAATCTGACATGATTTAATGGCAAAGGTGTTTGCAACTGTTTGCTTTTGAGGTATGTTTGCAATCTTTTGAATGCAGTGCTTTATTTTGTAAAAGATGTGAGGTATTTTGCATTTTGTGTGTGCAGTGCTTGGATTTGTGTGTAAGGTTTGGAAAAAAAAAGAGGCAATGTTTTAAAAATGTGCATAAGCAGTTGGAAGACATATGATTTTTTGTCTTTTTTGAATTTGGCCCAAAAAGTACGCTACATATGTGACGCCGGACCACAAAACCAGTCAAAAGTAGCATGGGTATATTTGTAGCAACAGTCAACAATTAAATGATAAATTTTTCTTTTTGCCAAAAGCCATTAGTAGCTATATCAAGTATAAGATCACACTTCATGAAGATAGTTTGTAAATTTCCCACCGTAAATATATCAAATCTTAATTTTTGATAGCAAAAAATTATGCAATGCTATAATATTTGGACAGTTTTAAAGGTGATTTTTCATTATTCAAATTATTCTCAGCCCAATATTGTTTGATCGTAACAAACCATACATCATTGGAAAGCTATTTATTCAGCTTTCAGATGTCATATAAATCTAAATTTTAACAAACTGACCCTTATGACTGTTTGTGTGATCCAGGGTCACATATACAGTACTGAAGAAAGTGCATTGGACATGTAATCTTTAAACATTTAGATTTCAACTGATTTACTGTGACATAAATCTTAGGTTTTGTTAATGAACTGCAGATCAATGGAGCTGGTTTGGATAGATTTCTTTGTCTAGATTATCAGGACAACAATACAGCTGACAGCAAGAGAATAATGACAGTAATTAACATTAATATTTGTGTAGTGCTGGGAATATTTTCTCTTCGTCGTCTTTAACTTGCAGTGAATCCAAACCACTGTAGATGTTTGTCTGGACAGCTAGATAAAATGACCTAATCTTTACTTTAGTTTATCCTGTTTCTTCTGTCATGTGACCTGCCTTATAATTATTTACTGGACTTGGAGTAGTTTGACATCATTTGTTTTAGACCTTGAGAAACCTTACTTCCTCGAATCACATTAGACATTCTCAGTAATGTTTCCTTGTCAAGCTTAATTTTGTTTAATCACTCATGATCTCAGATGTGAAAGAGTGATCCTGTATGTTTTTACTAAGGCTTGCTTGTCTCCTTGATATGAACTGAATCACTGCAAGGGCTGTGCTTTCAATACATGAGAGGCTATCAGTTCTCATACCCACAGGTGTCTTAAAAATATATTTTTCATATCAATCTTTGATAAGGAAAAATAACATGTGAGGTGTGATAGCCCTGTGGTGAATTTTGATCAGATTTTAGAAGGGTGGTCCATTGAAAGGGGCCCATTCTGAGCTCCCTATAGTGCCTCAATGAATGAGAGTGGAAAAAAACAGCAACTTCACATTAAACGAATGTGGCATGTGAACAAAGCTCTTGGACGAAATGCTGAGTGTCCAACTTCTCTTTCACCAAACTTAAAACGTTGCATCTTGCCCTCATATTTTATCTCAGTAATGTGCATCACATGCTTGACCAACATCTTCGCTCTTGTTAATCGATTTTGGGTCAGGGTCAAGCTCACATTCTCAAACTTCTGAATACAATATTTACACATTTTGCAAACACACTGCAACTCTGCCAGTACTGTGGTAATCATGTTTTGAGCTTAAACACTTCTTGAAGAGTGTTTCGCTACACGCATATAGTTATAAAAAGTACAAAAGTTGGAAAATGACCAGCTGGGAGGAAAATAGCCTTTAGATGGACCTTGAAAAGTGGTATACAACAGAAATACTTGTAAAATCCTTTTTTTTACACGAAACATGGCCTTTTCTGGCTCCAAATGAAGCGTAATTCACTTAGTTGGTGTCACACCAAGCTAATGTGTATTTACCTCAGTGTCAGTAGCTAAGCCTCAATTGGATTAGAAGGGCTGTTGTGCAGCCTGTTGGCTGGTTGGACACAGCACTGGTTTTAAGTTCCCTGAGGCGTTGAGATAACATCATTTGTATAAGTTGTTGTGGAATTGAAATGACAGTAAGGTGTGAAGAGAAAATGGAAACATCAGATTATTAGACAGGAATAGAGACAGAATGAAACCTCCACATTTAGCAGATTGGCTTTTTAAGTATCTGAAAAATATGGCTCAGATTGCTCTTTTTTGGAGATAAAGCTTAAGAAGTTTTAGGCGTGTCGTAAACCTTTTTTAAACCGTTTTAAACCGTTTTTATGTGAATCAGATAAGCCTACAGTACACAGTTCATTTAGCCAGTTTGTCATTCATAAGTTAGGTCACTTGAATTATTCACTTAACCAATTTGTTTAAAAACACTAATTCCTTTAGGAATGAAACACCACCATTGTCTGAAATCGGATACTAAGTACTTCTTTTACTTTGCAACAGCTACAAAAAATATATGTTCCACATATAATGAATCTGTGCATTATGAATGAACTCCAAACTTAACATTCACCATGTTGTCATTATCACGTGACCTACCAGCATCAGTGCTTGCTTCACTAGACCATTTTTAGGTGGGCTTCAGCCACCCTAAAACTAGAATCAGCTATCTGAACGATCAGGCCAGTGCTGCTTCCACAAGAAACTTGATCATTCTTGCTCATTTAATGATCTCAATGTGGTAGGCTATTCACGCGCTGTGATAATATGCGCGCACACATTTTAGCAGCACGAGCTGCAAGGACACTGTACGGACAGCACGCCTGGTCTCGTGGAAGTGTTTCAGTGGCACGATTTTCTTTGTCTGTTTGGTGTGCTCATGATACGCACCTTCCTCACACCCCTAAACCTAACCATACACTAAAGAGAATAATCGTACCGTTCACTTTCACGTTTTCTCGAGCAAATTAGCAAATACACAAAATATGTTATATGGTCTGGACGAGTATTCAAGTAGGTTTTGTCTTATAGACATATATTTTACTATATTGGATGTGTGTCAGTATAACAGTTGCATGCATTTTTTTATATGTATTAGGATAATAATTAACTAATAAAGCAATAAACAACAAAAGAAAAGCATGTTAATCACTCACTTTGCTTCTGTAACTTCATAATGTAATTGTGTCTAATTACTTAATACAGTAAAACAGTTTTTATAAGCACAGCAAAATACAGTTTATTATTTACTATCGTTGTATCTATGGTCCCAAGTTGAAATCCTACCCCTGTTCACTGCCATTCACAAATCCTCTCCCATGGCCTCATAGGATAGAAAAGTTTTATGAATACTAAATCCAGACATTTTTCACTCGCTGTTTTTGGCCCAAGGGAAGTGTACAATTCTAGATGCAGCCATGGTGTTGTTTGGTGAAGACAGCTAGGATGAGATTTGAACACTGAATCGGGATGATTTTATTGAACACCAGTGTAAATGTTTATCAGACTGTTAAACTCAAAAGAGATGTTTTTACCCACCTGCTAACAGTCTCAGTGGGTGAGTAAAAACAAAGCAATTAGCATCCCAGTCCTTGTTTTAATACAGCATGCAAATGAAATGTTTTCCTCATATTTTCTTGTGCATGAATGGTCCTAATGGAGGTTAACGTCGAAGAATACAAATAAGACATTTAATTCTAATTGGCAGTGAAAAATGGGTGCGTATGAGGGGAAGGGAGGAAACAGCCATGTGTGAAATATTGCTATTAATCCAACAAAATGAAACAACACTGTGTCAGTAATTCATGAATAAAAATGTAAAAGGTGAAAAGGTTATGATACAAAAGTACTCTCCTGTGACCAGAACTGCAGGCCTGTTGGAGAATTGTAAGAGAAATAATGCTAATGGATATCACAGGTATTATCTGAAGAGAAAATAAGATTAATTATTTTCACAGATAGAAAACAACAACATTATAAGCTTTTACCCCCAAAAATAGCTATTTGGAGAGGAAAACACAACACATTATCAGAGTAGAGATGCTACTCTGTAGACTCTGACCCACTATGTCATGATGGAAAAATCTGAGTAAACAACTCGCATACTAACGTAAGAACTGATATGTTAGTCACGTTGTTTATGACCCACCTCTTTATCTCTGTTTCTGTGGCACAGGTATTCATGCAGCTAAAGTGTTTAGCAGAGCTGAATCACATTAAAGTCAGTATGCGGTCCAGGATTCCACTTTATGAAAAGTCCAAAACAGATTACATCCATTGCCAAAATAAAAGTCATTGCGCAATTATACTTTGCTACTTGCAACATGTTCAAATGAGATTGTTTGTTTGATTGAACGTATTTGATTATTTGTCCTGCATAACTTGGATGCAATATTGTAGTCTCAGGTGGTCAGTTCTTGATCCAGACAAGAGGACATGATGTTGAAAGAAAAACATAATGTTAATCATTTAAAATGCATTATGACCTGTTTTCTGGTGAAGAATCTATCTATCTATCTATCTTTCTGTTTATCTACCTGTCTGTCTATCTCACTCTCTATCAATCTATCTATCTATATCTTTCTATCTGTTTATCTATCTATATCTTTCTTTCTATCCATTTATCTACCTGTCTATCTATCTATCTATAAAATTGTGATGCATGGAATTTCAAAATAATCTGTGGAAACTGAACTTTTTTTTTGGATGGAATATAGTCATTTTAGGTGGTCTATTTCATGAGCATGTAATGCAAACATGAGCACATGCAAACGCAAAATTTTTAGCAAAATAACTTTTTTCTGGTCAAGAATAAATACATTTATCTCAAATATGTATAAATGTATACGTATCTGTCTAGAACTACATTTATTTACAAATAATCTAGGCAACAATTATGATGCATGTATTTTTAAAATAATCCACAGAAATCAAGGATTTTAGGTCTGTCATTTTTATGGGTGCAGACAAAGCACGGTCTGTCTCACTACATGAAATCCTGGTATGAGTGAGTTAGAGAGGGACTCGTGGAGAAAAACTGTTTGCAAGAGCTTCTAGGGAGATGAAAGAGTAAATTTTAATACGGAAAGGTCAACACTTTCTCCATTATGTCAAATTTCATTACAGAGCAGACAGCCATCTCTACCATTCAGGTTAGACTTAATGCATCCAAATTGCAGCAATTACGATTTCATTTTAAAACATCCTTTTTTTTCTGAAGACAATGATTATTGCTATACATAATCATTTTGTGAGTAAGAAAGGAGAATGAAAGAGAAACAATTCTTCCTCTAGGGAAATATAAAAGGACTAAGCATATTTTAATACATAATCTTCCACACGGAATGGATTTTAGACAAAAAATAAAATACAAATCAGTACATGCACTTAGTGCTCAAAAAAGTGTCACTTGTCGCATAAAACCTACCTATCAAAAGCTCAACCTTCAAAATATGTTGGAAGGACAAAAAATACAATGACTCCTGTCTCATTTCTTTAAGGCACTTCAAGGCAACCTTTATCCTCCTATTGAGTCCCATTTTTCAGTTTTTCAAGTGACTTGGTTTGACAGTTTAAGCATGCTCAGTGACAGTGTGGCCTTTAGTAAGGCTGAACTTTAGGATTAGCCTTAATTACTCAGTTTAGCATATTACCTCTGCAAAATGCCGAAAGCAAATGCTGGCTTTCACTTTAATTAAACAGAGGAAGAGAACAGGGCCGCAGGGTGTCGCCGACAAAAAGAAGACAGAGACAAAGCAGTACCTAAATATTTCTGGAACACTAGCCACTTAATGACCTCCACCCTGAATAAAACTGGGCAGCAGGTTATACAAGGTCAGTGCTCTCATTGTTGTCAACAAATCATCTTAATAAAGCTGAGGATGCTGCCTCTTTGTGGACAAAAGAGGAAAAACAACCTTCAGAGTTAGAAGTGCTGGAAGAATGATAAAAAGCGAATCATAAATAATGATTTTCTTTCCCAAAAATGCTAGTTAACGTTAACACTGTGGATTAAACTTACTGACTTTGCTTATATAGAGTATAACAACTTCCCAAAATGTTTGGGAAAAAAAGATTCTTGTTATACATGTAGTGTTAAAATAATATTGATAAAAGCTTGGACTGTGACGAGTGAATCAAGATAAGTTAATGCAACCAATTCACTTAAAAACACTGATTAGTTTCTAGTTGTTTGGAGACGGTTGGGTCAGGTTTGGATTTGTTTACAAAGCCAAAGAAGAGGGAAGTAAAAGGCAGAAATTGTGTCTAAAATGTAAGTAAATTAATATTAACTTCTTCTTTATTGAACTGCATTGTATCACAATCATAACGTGTTATTCTGATTCTGAATATCACCTGCCTACAGTCTAATTTCAAGTTGATATTTAGTACAAAATCACTCTTGCTTGTGTAATATTGCCTTCAGAGCTATGATTTTCCTTAAAAAAATAAAAAATCTAACAAGTCAACTAAAGGATAATAATTAGTACAAAAAAGTGCAATGTGAAAACAGTTCACTGAATTATGTAAATTAATATCATGATGAGACTATGGTCACCTCCAAAAGTACAGCCATTACAATGATGTGACTTGTATGTTGTATATTTTGGATAAAAATATGATTAAAAAGGCATCCAGCAGCTTTCAGTTTTTTGGTTTATAGCTTGACTCCAGAGTGCCTCAGTAGCCAATCAATGCCATCCAGCAGTCCTGTCAGTGTTTCTGCAGCTGTGTTCTGAACCTATAGCATGACAGAGCATATTACTGAAGCCTTACTGCATGTACAATATTTATTTTTACATTTCAGTCAGAAATTCTTTGTGTTTACGTTTCCAGATGTCTTACCATCCAAGGGTTGGGCAGTGAGCTGAGCTGAAGCTGATGGGCAATGGTCACACAAGGTCTCCTCCGTCTGTCTGCTGTCTCTCTAGACACACAGGAGAGCACCAGGATAGGGCGAGAAACAGCACCCACCGCAGGGTCTAACATGACCCTAAGCTGGGCACTCTCATCCTCCCACTCTTGGTCTGTTCCTACAATAAAAAAGAAACGAGAGATATACAATATGAACTGCAAAATCACTTAGGGGATCTGCTTACAATGTTTCATCAAACTAAAGAAATACAGGTAAATACTTAGGCACAATTTATATTTGAAGCATAGTGAAGCAAGTGTGCTCAGGACAATCCAGGACAATCATACCTCTTTCTGTCTCAGCATTGGCCACAAAGATAAATCCATTCACAGCTTGACAAACTTGATTAAACATGGGGTTGATGCTTAAGGGTATGTTGGACTCACTATCCTCCTCATAGACAAAGAGTTTACTGCGCAGAATGAGGTGCTCCAGACGAGCTCTCTCTCGCTCTGACCTAAATCCAGAGACATACATACATACAAACTGTATCATGTGACACATTTACACATAAAATTCCATTGATAATGTTTTAGGCCCCGTTTCACAAACAGGGCTTATCTTAAACCAGGACTAGGACATAGTTAAATTAAGATATTTGAATTAAGATTGTTAAGCAACTTTTACAAAAAAATAAAAAATAGAAGAAAACATTACAGGTGTGCATTTTGACACAGAACAATGACACTGACATATTTTAAGATATGTCAGAGCAAGATACAGCTCAAACCTGCATTTTAGTCTGGGACTAGCTTAAGTCTTGTCTGTAAAACCGGGGATTAAAATTTCATGCTATAAATCATTTCACAAGCAACATACACTCCCACCTTTCAAAAGTTTGGAGTGAGTAAAAAAATGTATACTTTTTTTTTTCTAATATCTTGTAACACTTTATAGAATAAGGAAAACTTATTCACTATTAACTATGACTTTTCCTTCAATAAATTCCTATTTGCTGCTTATTAATAGTTAGTAAGGTAGTTATTAAGATTAGGTATTGGGATTAGGGATGTAGAATAAGGCATTAATATGTGCTTAATTACTACTAATAAATGGCTAATATTCTAGTAATATGCATGGTAATAAGCAACTACTTAGTAAGAGACCCTTAAAATAAAGTGTTACCAAAAATTCTATTCTTTTGAACTTTTGATTCCTCAAATAATTATAAATGTATGACAGTTTTGACAAAGATATTACGCAGCACAGCTGTTTTTAACATTGATAATAACAGGAAACATTTATTTAGCACAGTATCAGGATAATAAAGAGATTTCTGAAGGATCCTGTGACACTGAAGACTAATAACCATCACAGGAATAAATGACATTTTAAAAACATACTGAAATAGACAATGTTCACAATAGTACTGTTTTTATGATATTTTCAAATAATTGCAGCTTTGAAGACAATATAAGCTTGCTTCCATAATGAGATAAAAAGCAAAAAATATAACTGTTTTTATATCGCAATTCACACCTTTTTCTTGCAGTTTTTATTTGATTTGAGAGATATTTACATTTACATTTAGTTATTTAGCAGACAATTTTATCCAAAACGACTCTGTGGACGATAGGAGCAATTAAGACCAAAAACCGAATAATAATTAGCAAGTGCTTTGACAAGTCTCGGTTATCAAGTTTTATAAAATAAAAAAAAAAGAAAAAGAAAACAAGTATACAGAATAAAATAGAATAGAGAAAGCTAGTGTTAGAGACTCCTTTTTGACGAAAACAAGCATGTAGAGAAAGTATAGATAGTGCAAATGTTAGAGGGTCAAATAAAAAAAAACAACAACATTAGAATAGAAGAGACCATTTAACCATTTCTTGAAGACTACACTGCTCGGATTGAATTTGACAGTTACTGTAAAAGTGTTTTTGTACTCTTTGGGATGATACAGTAAAGTGCTATTAACTTGCAGAACACAAGCTTCTAGAGGGCACATAAGTCTGAAATTGTGAATTTAGGTAAAGAGGTGCAGAGCACATGGTTGTTTTGTAGACAGACGTCAATGCTTTGAATTATATGCGGAAGGTGAGTCGTGAGGTGTAAACATAAAAATAATGTATGTTAATTCTCACTTATTTCTCATAATTTTCACAATTACAATCTATATTTTTAATCCCCTGGCAGATACGGGCGTCCCTAAGACACTGTTTTCAAAAACATTAATCTGAAAAAAATAAAAATAAAACCCCAAACATTTAAACAGCAGTACGTGTATAAGACTTCTAAATGACAATATAAAATCCTCTCCCTCACCTGTTAGTCGAATATAAAGTTACAATATTAAATCTGTGCTGATCTTTGTATTTAAAACTGATTCCAGATCCAATGCCTGAAAAAGTAAAGAAAAAAAATCCCATCAAGGACAAGTGCAGAAAAAGCAACCACAGAACACAACATCCATGTATTCAGTTTAATAACCGACTTAAATAAGCTAAATAAACTAAGTAAATGGCACAGCACCATCAATCTGACGCTGAGGTAGTCCTGCTATAGGCAGTACATGAGAGAAACGCATGATCGTATGCATGAGGGAAATCTCTAACTGCTCAAGCCCCGGGCCGAACATGGCAAACTGTGGCTCTGAAACGGGTACAAGGGACTGGAAGAAGGACGTCACCGATTCAAACACTCCGGGTTGGTGTCGCCATTGGTTTCGACAGGCTGGACACGCACGAAGATACCTGTGGGTGCCATGTTAAAGAGAATATTACGGTAAATACTAAATACAGGCTCACAACCTTCATAGAAAGAGAATATACAAGATTTAAAAAATACAAAAAGTAGAATTTATAGATAAAATACAAATTTTAATTTATTATAAATCTATCAATGCAACAGAGTGCACCTCGAGCTGATTATTTCTGATACTGACAGCGTTATGCACTTACTCTGCCATATAATCAAGCTGCATCTCAGAGTCATCCAGCAAAGATGAGCCACTGAGCTTGACCTGAGGCACTGATAAATGGTCAACTGACTGCCAGAGCGGCATATCACGCAACAGGAAGTACTTCCACAGGACAGGGTCTCGAACCATTGACCGCCAATATGTACTGGTGCCTCCAAGTCTGCAGAGGTCTTGCGGAGACAGGAAGGTCATAATGAGAAACTGCATGTCAACCTAAGAAAGACAAAAAAAATTTGTAAAAATACTGCCATTCAAATGTTTGTGTAACATACGGTGCGTGTTGCGATGCGTGCAAATAGAGTGGTGAGGACAAGGAAACTCCGAAATGCAGACGTTTAATAAATAACTACAAATAAGACAAAAACAATGGCTGACGAGGCAGCAAGACACGATAACGCACATCACAGAGACCTTACTTACTTTAACAACGACTAACTAGAACTGAAAAACAAAAGGCTTTAAATACACAGAAACAAATAAGCAGAAGTGAGGGCAGCTGGTAAAACACAGGTGAACGAAATGAACTAATCAGAACATAAATCACAAGAACAAACCAAATCTAGACAGGACTGGACTAAACCAAAATTACAAAGACAGGGGAGACTAAGACAGACAGACACGAAACATGACAGTTTGGGGTGTATTTTTTTTTTGTTGTTGTTGTTGTTGTTGTGTATTTTAAAATGTCATTTGATGACAAAGCCTTCAGTGTCACATGATGCTACAGAAATCATTCTAGATTTGTTCTAAAATATTTTGATATATTTGATGAAAGTTAGAAAGAACAGCATTTATTTAAAATAGATAAATAGATTTAAAACACCTTAATGCCACTTTTGATTATTGTGATGCATCCTTAATTTCTTAATTTTGCGAGCAGCAGTGTAGATAACACTAGCCTACTAAAAATAATTTAGAAATATGATTTGTGATTTTTCACATTTCTTTTCATCTCATTATGTGACCAGACCACCAAAAGAAAATGCAAAGTAACTAACAATAATAATAAATTGATAGCTGGAACCCATTCAAATTAAATCAGCAAGATAATATAAATGCAGTAATGTATATTGTTAATATGACACCTTTCATTAGGAAGTAGCCTATACAGTGTATACTGTGCAGTAGTTAGTACGTAGAAAGCTAGTACTCCATTCTCAACATAACCTAAATCTGTAGGTATAATAAAATGTCAGTTAAATAAATAAATATGAAATCGTATCTTACCGACAGGTTATCCAGAGAGGGGCCCGTGACGTCATTACCTGGCCCTTGACCAGCACTTTGCTCATTTCTTTGTCGTCTTGTATCAAAAAACCTATCTCTAATACTCCTGAGACTTTGCACGACTATAGATCGGCTCAGCATACTGACATTTATTTGTCAGCTATTTCTTAGAAAGATTTCTGAATCGTAACTTTTTTAACGGAGAAAAGATATTAATGCATTTGCTTTACTTCACAACATTACATGCCAGTCTACTATTAATCCCGACTTCAGTAGTGAAATATCCCTGTGAATTTTCCCGGAACTGTCAAAGTTACACGTCTCTCGTGTTTTCATAGGCGTGCAACGTCACGCACGGTACTGCATTGTGGGAACTGTAGTTTTGGAAATTGACACTTCCAAACTACAATAGAATAAAGAAAAGTCTATTACATCAGTATTTGGGAGAAAATGTGGAAGATTAGGACTTGTATGTAAAAATAAAATAAAGGATAAAAAAAAGCTTTTAAACAGACAAATGTTATATTTCTACATTATTTATCATTTGAAAATGTAGCTAATATCCATACATAATATCCAAGTGGAATTTGAATGTCTACTTATTTCTCCATTTTAACATAATTTATAAATGTATTTGATTTAACATCTCAAAACATGAACTTGAACTATACTCCTAATTCCTTGATTTATTTCTTTATTCTTGGTCCTTTCTAAAAACAAACTGTGAAGCAGTTAACCTACTTCATTATTGCTCTTCTGGTGCCCCAGTTACCTACAGATTGTAATTAGGTCACAATTTTGCAGAAAACAACAGTAATTTAATAGTAATCATTATTCACCACCAATAAGCTAACTTTTGTGTGAAACTTTACTTTGGATAAGCATAGGATTTATATTGGTTTAACATCAATTGATGTTAAAGGCCACTAACATAACGTAGTGTTGCTATTAACCCCAAAAGTGATGAATGAAATGTAATCTTTTCTAATCGTTTCACTTCGAAGCTTAAATTAAGAATGTTAGTTTTTTGTTGAATCATAAAGAACAGCAATAGGAGAATAAAATACAGGTACAACCTGAGACTGTTGACCGATGATCACTGAGGACATGAAGACAATCAGCATCTTGTATTTATTAACACTCGCCTAGTGTAGCAACCTCTCATGTGAAACCAAAACATCACATTCACATTTCAACATTTCTTAACCCAAAATTTATTTCAATGAAGACATAAAAAACAAAAAATGAATTTCATTTTAAAAAGAATATGACCAAAAAGTTTAGCTTTTTAAAAGTATACTATCAAAATATCCAAATTCCCATCTCTGAACATTACATCTGGTCAATGAAAGGAATAAAGATGCAACTTTTAATAAGTGAGCAGAAGAGGTGTCATATACAAAGATGTTATTAAAAAGAAAAGGTCTATACTTAAAAATGGTCACAAATACTTAAATATGCAACATATAACTGCATTTCCCCCTCCTTTGTACCATTTCTTTTAACATATATAAATGACATATATAAATGTAATTAATTAAAAATAAATAAATAAAAATTAAAATAAATAAAAAGTTGTGATGTTTCTCGGCTGGAATTTTTTTTCTTAAACAAATAGTTATTTGTTTATATTTTACATTAGAAGTATTATTCCACATTCTCAGCGAAAACACACATCCAGAAAACAAATCTGGACCGGAAGATAAGTGCCTTTTTTTTTTTGTTGTTTTCAGTATTTTCTTTTTTAATCTTTTTTCTTTGTTTGCTTTTTTACTTTTTTTTTTGCTAGCTTCAGAACAATGACATTTTGTGAACCTCCTCTCCTAAAAGCTCTCTCCAGGTTTACTGTAAAATACTAAGGATCTCCTTGGCATTCTCTGTGTTCCAGCCCTGACCCTGAAGTGGCCCCTCGCATGCCAGCACGTACTTATGGAGGATTTGTGTGCCAATATCTCGGAAATGAAGCCTGTCCTCTTTGCGCTCTGTGGTGTCCATGCTGCAGTCCTCATATTTCACTGCCCAGAAACACATCTCTCCAATGTACATCATTGTAAGCAAGTGAGTATCAGAAAAGATACCTAATGGGGAAAAAAAGGTAAAAAAAAATTTATTAAATGTCAGTTTTAACAAGCACACACACACCAAGCATTTTATTTTGACTAGTAAGAATCATATTCTCTACAAATAACACATGATGCTTTATTTTAGGATGAATCAGTAAATAAAACTCAACTGTCCAAAGTGACTGATCACCTATATGACTTCAAAAACTTGCCATATCATTTATTATTATGTAGCAAGTGTTAATCATAACGAACTCCCTACCTGGTCTCATAGCATAAATGTGTTTTTATATCAGTTTTGCATTTGGTAAGACTATTTTTAACATTATAGAGCATTACATTTTAGCAACAGTCCCTGGATATTTCAACTCTGAACCGCCGCAATATGTACATATATATATCAACGTAATAAAAACATCTGTTGAACCTGTGTTTTAGTGTCACCCAGTTGACATTTCTCTTTAAAAACTGCAGCCAAACGTGCATTAAGGTACATAAAAATGGTGTTGCACAAAAAGTGCACAGAGGTACATATTTTTATGAGACCAGGTTGCACATGGCACAGAGTTTACAGGCTGCACATCCTTCCAATTGACAATCATTTTCCTTAGTAAATTAACTTAAATATGAACTTATATGAGTATTTGAAAATACTGATACCCTACTGGCAATGCTGATTAGAGATGTTATAAAGCATGCTTTGAAATTCCCCCAGACAGAGACACAATGCCCGATGTGTCACAGAGAAACCATCTGAATTCACAATGACTTATTGACACAATGACATATCTGCAATTTTCGGCTCCCAAATTCCAAACAAAACTCAGAAACGCCAGAGAAATCAACCATGCGTCTTTCAGTTTTACAACAGAAAGTACATTTGCAAAGATGTACCTTCTGCCAGAAAATTGGCGGTTGCAGAATCATGAAAAACCACACCATCGTTCAGCTTGACTGAGTTCCTCACTTGCAACATTCTCATAAGGTAACGCACACCTTCTTGAAGACACTGTGAAGACACGGAGCATTGCAACACTTACTCAAGTCATGGCCACTAAAACTGGCACTGTGGAGTGAGAGGTTGGTGAAAGAACCTTAAGGAATGTGGCTTTGTTCTTCTTGATCCATTGCTTGCGTTGGTGTAGTGTGTGGCAGTACATATATAATAGTGCCCCACGCCTCCAATATAGGCACTCCAGCAGCTCCAGCCCCAGCACAGACTGCACCTGATCCGAACCACAGCATCACACTACAGTTACTCACAGAACAGCTGTCTAATATTATTCAGTCTATGGAAATTCAACAACAAAAGTATGCTAATGCTATGAGTGCTTACAGAAAAGAATATGTATTCTGAACACCCACACGTAAAGACATAATACACAAAACACTGCACTTATGTTGCAAACGAAAAAACAAAACGAGGTTAGGATAAAAAAAATAAAATAAACAAAATTGCTGTATAAACTGGCACATGTCCAAATTGCACAGGGGGTCTGTAACCAAAAATATTAACCAGTGGGACTGGATGCCTTACTCAGTATCAACAGCAAATAATAAAACTAAGGCCTCGTTTAAACTTGTGCTTTTTGTTTTAAATCGCACAACTTTTGCTACGGTTATGCCTATCGTTTACATTAAATTGTGGCGTGGCTGCCCACACTTGCTCTGCGTATCCTTGACGACTGTGTAAACAATAACATCATGTTTGTTGTTGTACCCATAGATATGCATTGGTCGATTCCCCATTCAATCATTCTAAGCATGCAGACACGTCCTATACAGACAATCTACCTATACATATCTATGGTTGTACACGCATAAATGGACATGTGACATGCATTTTAGGTTGGGTAGTGTAAAAACAGCAGTGTAAACGAGGATACTGTTCATTCTAAAACACTGTGTAAACAGGGCCTTATTGTTCTGAGTAAATATCTTCTACAGATAGAGAAATATAACACCTCTTGTGCAGGTACCAGTCGCCCAGCTAACACCTCTGGCT
>JAUCMR010000160.1:13257868-13299415 GCA_032357425.1 Enteromius argenteus
GCGACCACGGTATTATCGAAAAAATTTGATATTGCGGTACGACGGTATTTACAATACCGTTACATCCCTACTTATAAATGTATCTGAAATCATACTATACGCACTATTAATAATCAGCAGTATATATATACTTTCTTGTTACATTTCAGATTAAAAAAATACTTTATATAATATACACATAATATATAGTCCCTTACTGCAGTTATTTAGTATCTAATAGTATCTAATAATATACAATACAATAATATAATATATAATAACAACTTTAAAGGAATAGTTCAAAAAATAGCAAAAAGATTTGGCCTGACATGAGGTTGGCGATTTTCATTTTGGGTGTACTGTTCCTTTAACCAGTATACTATGTGTTTGTATCTTAGCGATATATGATAAATGTGTGCATGAGGGGTTAATGAGGCAGAAACTCTGCAGAGAGAGTGTTTCTAACTCCTACAGATTTCATTTTATACTCCGCATTAAACCCTTAGAGCCGTCTGGAAGCCTGAGCCCTTCAATCACTCTCTGCCCTGCGCAGCCCGTCTAATGATAAAAAGCCAAACGCCACCAGCGGTAACCATGACAACAACAACACCGCTCAATCTAGGCTCATCTTTTTGCCCTCTCTACTGGTGCCGTGTGCAAAGGACACATTTATAATATGCACCGATTTCAGGAACTGTACCTTTATGCACAATGCAAAAGTGTGCAGAATCTGACAAGTAAAGTCAGACTGGTGAGGTCTGTAGGATCCTTAGGAAGCCTGGCCTTTGTTCTCTGTTTGTGCACATCTGCAGGGCTTAGACATGCTTTGGGTGCATCGATTTGCTTCTTGGCGAAGTGTGTTTTCTCCTCCGAGCCTTTATCTGAGCTTCAGATTTTTGTTCAGTATTTTAAGAGCTTATTTTTGGTCCTTAAAGGAGTGCTAAGCCGCTCTGTGAGCTCTCAGCGGTGCTGTCTGTGAAACCGCGTGTGCTGCTTTGTGCTGTTAACACACACACCAACAGAAAAGGTACAGCATCAACATTCATCATGGGAGGATGCGGATGAAAACACGTTTCTGCAACATGAGACATGCTCGACAAAATGTGCATCAAATGAGTTTACACTGTGATTACTGATCGCAAAGTTCATCCAAAAACTGAAATTTCTTTTAAATCCTGTTTCATTTTCCATGAAACATAAACAGAGTTTTTTAGCAGGAAATTTCACACTCAATTTATTGTTGTGTGACTTGTAACTGGTAATGATTTGCAAATATTAAAGCTGCACAAATTAAATATTAATTATTAATTAATTAAGTATTACTAAAAATTAGTTGTTAGGACACGGTGTAACAGACTTGAAATGGGTTAGTTTTTGGAACCGGTTTGAAATGCCAACTTAGAACACGCAAATAACAAAATTCAGGTAGATAATATGGAGTGTTGGAATGGTTGTGTTAGGTGTGTGCGAAATAACTATATGTACGTTTGGCCAAACATCTCTGTAAAAACTGACTTTAATGAAAACTGTCAGTTTAGCAAGGAATTTTAGAAAGATTATTGGTTATGGAAAGTTTGTGATTTTTAAAAAAATAAATTTCTTGAGTAGCTGTCAGCACTTCATTCACTGCCTCTCATATCCCCTAGTCTCCAAAGAGAAATGGGTCAACATTTTCCCATTTGCAGGGCAAACCCTCCTTAGTCAGGCTGCTTATATGTGATGGGTTTATTGTTCCCTGTAGGCTCCTCAAAGCTGCCCATATCAATGGTGTGTGAAGTCCCTGTAAAGGTAAAATCAACATCTCTGAATTTAGAATAAGAGCTTTTTCTTACATCTGACAAAGTGTAAGGCATCTCCGCCGTTTTCAGGGGCAGCTTGACCTACAGAGTACGGTACGTTTTTCAGATGTACTGGATTGCAGACAGAGAGCTGATGATAGATGATGATACAGGCCACTGAAGAATTGTCTGATACTGAACTGTCATCTAGCCTGGCATCCATTTTATATCGCAGGTTTCCAACCCCACCCAAGAGTTGCGATACTTTTGGCTTATCGGGATAATTGAAAAAGAGAGTTCACCCAAAAATGAAAATTCTGTCATGAATTACTCACCTCTATGTTGTTCCAAACTTGCAACACCTTTGTTTATCTCCAGAACACAAATTAAGATATATTTTGGACTATTTTGACATGGACTATTTTACCAATGTCTTTCCTATGTTTCTGGGCCTGGGAACATTTTGGTTGCGTTGCTGTCTATGCAGAGTCTGAGAGCTCTTGGGTTTCAGCAAAACTATCTTAATTTGCGTTCTGAAGAAATACAAAGGTGTTGCTGGTTTGGAATGACACAAGAGTAATTAATAATTGAAAGAATTGTCATTTTTGGGTGAACTATCCCTTTAAGGAAAGTGTGTGCATGTATATATTCATGGCCTATATGTATGTCATAAATTCCAAGACTCAGGGAAGAAGGCAGGAACTAGCAAATGTAATTTCAACAACAACATAAACAAACAACATAATGAAAGTAAGAGGCAGCTGCCTCATGCCAGACTGTAATTTATTCCTGTATTGGCGAAGATTAATTTTCAGCATCATTACTCCAGTCTTCAGTGTCACATGATCCTTTAGAAATCATTCTAGTATGCTGATTTGGTGCTTAATAAACATTTATTTGAAAATTGACATCTTTTCTGAAGTATTTACTGTCACTTGTGATCAATTTAATGTATCCTTACTGAAAAAAAGTCTTACTGACCCCAAACTCTTGATATAATGATAACAATGATATAATGATATTTAGCAGATAAATAGGCTAAATATCTACATTCTGTTATTGCACAACCCCCCCCCCCCCCAAAAAAAAAAAACACGGAACCTCATGGATTATGCAAAATAACCAAAATGTTATTCATTGCAGGTGATCTGAAGTCCGAGTGCTTTAAAAGGGATGAATGTAGAGAAGCAACTTATCTGACAGTTTGCCATGCTGACAGTACTGATAGACTCTTAGCGCGCTAAGTGCTACATACTGTCAACAATCTAAAACTGTCTCTGAGAGGTTACGACACCCACTTTAACACAACACACAACATTTAAAGCTACTTAAAACAATCTTGACCACACTAATCAAAGAACACTCTGCAATTTTGCCCGTCTGTAGTTCTTTCAGAGAAACATGAGATCTTAATCTCATTGTCTTCATCAGCTGGCCTGTGTTCTGTCTTCAGGTGGAGGAGATTGTAGACATGGGCACGTTTGCAGCAGAAGACATCCACATCCCCAGCATCTACGTCCAAAGGATTGTCAAGGGAGATAGCTATGAGAAGCGGATCGAGGTGAGGTGGCTTGACTCGTCTGGCTCGTTTCTATCAGTTTTCCTTTATCCGTCTATCCTCTGTCATCTTTTTTTTCTTCTTATTGCCGCCCCTCTGTCTGACCTTTTGCAGAGGCGTACAGTAAAGAAAGGCCAGGCTGAAAATCCCAAACCCAAGAAAGACTCCGATATTGTGAGAGAGAGGATTATTCGCAGAGCTGCGCTGGAGTTTGAGGACGGGATGTATGGTATGTACAGTGTTTCAGACCATGTTGCTTACATTTTATTGATTTTAATTTCACACTCAACACTGAAAATGAAAATCCAAAACTGTATGCTGGTTTTGCGAACATAAAAAGGGGAATTTTGAAGAATCTGCCATGCAATTACAGTGAATGGGAATTCAAGCTTTCTGAACATAATAGAAGTGAATCACACAACTTGTGTGCTGTATTTCAAGTATATGAAAGCTATATTGAAATTTGGTGACGTTTTCCTTTAATTTTATCCAGTTATTATAAGCAACAATGGTTTTAATGTTTGCTAGGAATGTCATTTCCTGTGTGTCTCCCATGATATTCTGTTAATGTGGTTTGATAACCTTTTTAGCTAACCTGGGCATCGGAATCCCCATGCTGGCCAGTAATTTCATTAAACCAGATATTACCGTCCACCTGCAGAGTGAAAATGGCATTCTGGGGCTGGTATGCTATCTTTTAACAGATTTGTATTGAATTTGCTGAATACAGTTATAAATTTGGTTATACAAGCATTTCAAAATCCTGTATGTTATGATTTTATTATTCTTGAATTCTTGTTTATTTTAATGAGACAGAAAAACATTCTACAAAAGTGTAGTTTATGAAGTTTTTGAAATGTTGATGCGCATAAATTATTTAAGAACTACACTACCATTCAGAAGTGTTTTTGAATACTTTTGTTCATCAAAGACACATTAAGTGTTAGTGATAGTAAAACATTTATAATGTTACAAAAGACTAAAGGCTGATAAAATCAACTTTGCTAAGAATAAATTACATTTCAAAAAATAAATTTAAACAGAAATCATATTTTAAATAGTAATTATAATTTTCTGTATTTTTGATCAGATAAATGATTTGTAATTGTATTGTTGTTCAATGTCAAATATTGCCATTAGGAGATATACAGCAGGTATCATGTATGAAAGGAACTATATTGAATTTATATACAAAAACAATATTCTTCATCTACATGAAGCAAAGTTGAATCCTTGGCTCCATTTAACTTTAATTGTTATACGTCATATTTATTTTTGTCTTAATAGGAGTGATTTTTGAGCTCATAAAAGCATTCATAAGTACTGTTTTTTTTGTGCTTTTTGAATAATTCAGGGCCCTTACCCAACAGAGAAGGAAGTTGATCCAGATCTCATCAATGCTGGTAATAATTATCCCTGATTTTCATAGTAGTAGACAGTTATACAGCATTAGCATTGCATAAATTGCCTTTTAATAACCTAATTTGTCCATTCAGAGCACTTAATGGAATCTCGTTCCATTTCACCCTCACCCTTTTAGGTAAAGAAACTGTCACAGTTCTTCCTGGAGCCGCTTATTTCTCTAGCGATGATTCCTTTGCAATGATCAGAGGGTAAGGACGAATCACATTTAAGTCTAATGTTAAACTTTTTCAATAAGGACTTTTTATATATATATATAAATGTTCAGTGTGTTATAACCATTCCCACAAAACATTTTTCACAAGTTGGCTTTCAGTAGATTGTTCCTCAGACAGGCTGAGTACTTTGACCCAGATGATGACACTTTTAGAGAGGCTAACTGTGGGTGGAAGAGCTCACTTAGACATTCCAGTAATAAATGTGACTTTTCGTGTCGAATGAAGCGCCTTTACTGTTTTGTGGTGGAAGGGCTTGATTTGCAGCGGGTAAAGGGTTGTTTGCTGGGTGTTAATGGTGAAAGTGAGGGATGGAGCAGAGGCAGAATATGCAATGAGTCGGCCGTGATGCTGCCTGCGCCTCAGGCCACGTTGGCTGACATTTTCAGCTCTGTCAAAACAGGTGGCTACTTTAATTGGATGCTTCTTGTACTGCTCAGTAGGGTGAGACGGACGGAACGAAGGTGCTTTGTCTCTGCCGGGACCGTTCTGGCCTTCACGGAGAGATCGTGCGGTGCTGTCGATAAAGCAATTGACTCTTGCTGGTCTTAAGTGTGTGAGTGTGTAATTGCGCATCCTGTGTGTGTGAATATCAATTTCATGGTGACACCATTTTAAGTGGTGTTTTTCCCAGTGTACTTTATGTGGCCTCAAAAGCTAAGACCACTAGGGAAAAATATGTATATATATTTAAACAAATAATTTTTTTTCTATATGCATAGAAATGCATATTTCTTGTATACACTTGTTATTTCGACTCCTTTTCAGTTATCTGTTTTATTGCAGTCATAAATTTACATTTGCCTTTAATAATTCTGTTATTTGCATAGCTGTATGTTAGGCATTAGTACTATGTCGTTTAGAAAACTCCCCGTTGATGTTTTATGAGCCTTATCGATTTTTCCACAGGCTGCTGACGCCTTCTTCCCACAAGCTTCGTCGTTATTTCTGTTTTCTGCGTCTGCGAATCCAGCAGCGGTCATATATTTAGGCCTTAATTGTCTGGTGCAATAGGGAGCACAGTGAATGGTCATGGGGCCTTTGCTGTACCCGGCAGAAGGGGAGTCATGACAGCACATACATTAAGAATAGAGCCCTTCCACCCACTTACAGTCTGTCTGTAGATTCATGAATAAGACCATCTGACAATCCAGTGGTTTAGTGGTGCTCTATTTCAAACCAATAGGCTCAACTTTTTGGCACACAGGACCTTACTGCTCAAAAGATTTAGTCTAGTCTGTTAGGAGGTGTTGATGTTTTTTTGGATGGCCTTTTAGAATTGACAGATTTGCTTAAATCAAGAGGTTCTTGAGCATGGACATATAAAAGAAGTACTGTAGTTAATCCTAACATAAACTGGTTAACTCTTTCTTTAAAGTGATAGTACATCCCAAAATGAAAATTCTGTCGTTAAAGGGTTAGTTCACCCAAAAATAAAAATTAGCCCATGTTTTACTCACCCTCAAGGCATCCTAGGTGTATATGATTTTCTTTTTTAAGATCAAACCAAATGGAGATATATTAAAACATTTTCTTGCTCTTCCAAGCTTTATAATGGTAGTGGGTGGGTGTTTTCCTGTGCTATGTCTACGTCTTATGTCCTAAGTCATCTGTCGAAACAGCTTTCGTCTACGACATTTAGTGGAAGTTGGAGAAAGGTGTATATTTTAATATGGATATTTTTCTTACAAATACACATCAATTTGTTACAAGAGGCCTTTATACACCATATTTTATTATGGACGGATGCGCTTTAATTGACTACTTATTTGGACTGTTGAGCAAATACACCTGCCCACTGCCTTTTTATAAAGCTTGGAAGACCAATAAAAATATTTTATATTACTCTGATTGAATTCTTCTGAAAGAAGAAAGTCATTTACACCTAGGATGCCTTGAGGGTAAGTAAAACGTATTTATTTTTGTGTTCATAATGTTCATAGTGCTGGTGGCGGATACAGTCGTGCGCATCAGGAAAGGGCATTTAGTGAAACGATATTAGCCGCCTTTCCACCATCAAGCTGAAAGGTTCTCTTTGCATAACCATTCCATTCCGATCCAAGCCTGCCGAGACGGTTATGGTTTGGTTTTCAGCTTGGGGGCTGATAACGGATCCCTTTGGAATTCTTTTAAATAATGATATGAGGTGAAAATAACCACCGCGTTATGGAGGATGATCAGAAATTTCTTTACATTTTATTACTAATATGTGTTTACATTGCTCAAAAAAGTCTGAAGAAAGTCTGAGAAACTAGCAGCCAGGCAACAGACATGACAGATCCTGATTGGTGACGTCATGCAAACGCACTCTATCAGCACGGTGCAGCAAACCCGCACTACCTTCATTCATATTTGGAACACAAATTAAGATATTTTTGATGAAATCCGCTCTCTGACCCTCTAGAGTCTAGACACCAATGCAGCTAACACTTTCAAGGTCCAGAAAGGAAGTAAAGACATCATTAAAATAGTCCATGTGACATCAGTGGTTCAGCGTTTATTTTTTTCTGAAAGTACGAGAATATTTTTGTGTGCAAAGAAAACAAAAATAATGACTTTAGTCAACAATTTCTTCTCTTCTGTCCGTGTCAGTGTCCGCCCCGCATTCATGACAGTATCACAATTGTGGGCGGTGCTTGGTAAACATGTCTGAAAAAAGCTTGACTTGTATCTTCTTTTTTTGCCCAGCCTTGCTTGTTTGAACGAGAATATACAGACAATAAACTAAGAGATACTTTGTCAGAAAGACTCCTTCGTCAGCAGCACCACACACATGCTGTGATACGTTTGTGAACACACATCAAAAACTGTGTGTATCACTGTTTGAATGTGTACTGTTATCGTTCCTTAAACATATCTATGTTTAAAAAAATAGATGAATGAAAAAATAAATCTTACCTGTGCGTATGCAACTTATTTACACTCGGTTGCTTTATTCTGCATTCACTTGGCTGCTTACATACACATCCAGTGGAGAAAATGACTAATTTCCATCCCAGACTAAAAAAGACAAAAGAAAAATCTGCAGTATGGGAATACTGCAAATGCAAGGTTGTCCTTGAGGACAGATCCAATTTGTGGCTGCAAAAACAGGCAATACATACAACATGAATTTACAGAAGTACTAGGATGTCACGTAAAACAATCTGATGGATGGATAAATCAAAAGATGTGATATGCGTCTGGGAATATTACAGCGAAAAGAGACTGCCATATAAATAATAAGCTTGTTTCTGTATGTCTCCGAGTGGCACTGTTTTAGCTCCTACACACTGAAGTACCCATGACACTAATGGTGTTTTCAGCATCTGCATAAACATGAACATCAGCAGAGCTGCTCTGAGAGAAAAACTAAATATTTTCTAGTTTCATTTGAGAAAAACCATTGTCAAATACACTCTGAAACTCAAAGCTACAACCCATCAAAATAAAGTCAGATTTAACTTATTGTACAATTTACTTCAAAGTTATAAAAACAACAGTAATAATACTATAATGTTGACGAAATACAATAGACTTTTTTCGCATGAAATTTCAGCATTAATAGCAATTTTGATTAATTTTTTTTGTTTCCTCTAGGGGTCATATCAACTTAACCATGTTAGGAGCCATGCAGGTATCCAAGTATGGAGATCTGGCCAACTGGATGATTCCGGCAAGTTCCATTCCCCTATTAA
This sequence comes from Enteromius argenteus, assembly GCA_032357425.1. Classification (NCBI taxonomy): domain Eukaryota; kingdom Metazoa; phylum Chordata; class Actinopteri; order Cypriniformes; family Cyprinidae; genus Enteromius; species Enteromius argenteus. The sequence continues at coordinate 13,266,498 of JAUCMR010000160.1, forward strand.
TACATACTCCACAACGGATAACTTTAAACAATAAGAGTAAAGCTGAAACAAGATTTGTGTAAAAATTCACTGCTTCAATCCAGCCAATATGTTTGTAATTGTTTGTACAAGTGTATTAAGGACACAATGTAAAAACCAACCCATAGCTTCATAATGCACCCATTCAGCGCTGAATCAAACTGAACTTCTAGACTATCATAGCCCAACTCCAATTCTTTCCATCTGCATCCATTCTTCAGTCTCCCGCCAAAATTAACTCGAGTGCTTTGCTTTTGTTTTATGGAAATCACTGAGCAGCTAATGACAGAACTCCCAGCATGAAATCAGAAATGATTTATGTAGAAGATGATGTTCTCTGAGGAGCACAAATACAGATGTATGGTCTCGTTTTACGCTTGTTACCATCTCCTTTCAAGCAGATAAAAGAAGCTGTCACTCAGGTAGGGCTTGTACTAACCCATAAAGAGTTGAATTCATAATATAATGTGGTAGTGGAAACGTGCATAGCAATTCAGGTCGGCATATTAGCTAAACCGAAAGCCAATCCAGATTTTCAGGATCCAAATTTGACATCAGACAAGTCTAATCTGTATTTTCTTGGGTCATGACATATGAGTTGAGAACCACTACAGTTAAGAACCACAATGTAAAACTGAACAGTTGCAATGTACAATAGCCAGTGAGCTAACATGGTCTCCAGTTAATCAGACCCACTTCGTTCACATTGTTCAGTTTAATTCTTTCTTACAGTCATCCAAGTATTGTCTGTGCATCACTCAGCCTGCTATTGTCCTAAATCCAAAGTCATCACTTCCCTCCAGGTTCACAAAAGGGTTTTCAAGGCTTAATGAGAGTCAAAGTTGGCTGTGGGTTTTTTGGAGCCGTTTTTCTGCTGGCTGTCGCCTGTGGCGCCTGGTCCTGCTGTCAGTTGAGGGACTGTCGATACACAGCTGCCCTGCATACAGACACCTCTGCAGGGTTATTTATAGTTCTTCAGGGCCGTCGCCCTGTCACTGACTGATGCCTTCCAGCCTCCTGGCCCTCTGCGCGTCCCGCTTATCGAGTTTGGTTGAAGGTTATTTCTTGCAAACTGGCACACATGGACAATGAGATGCACTCTGCTTTCAGTGCTTTTTTTTTCCCCCTCCTCGCCTCTTTTTGTGTTCTTTTTTCCCCCCTCTCAAGTCTCCTCGCTTGCACTTTAGAAGGGCAAAGTGTGAAGCATACACTGAAATGCAGAGATTACGCTCATGAAATATGTGCTACTTAATGTGTCTGAGATGGCAAAAATAAGGATTGGTGAGCTGATAAAATTGCATTTGTCAGAGACATTTATCCAAAGCGACAGCAACATAGCATTCAGAGTATACTTTATGACTGTGTGTGCTCCCTGAGAATCAAACACATGACATTGGTGTTGCTAGTGATGTTGCCATATGGTGTGCCAAATGATACTATTTTATTTATTAATATAATTCTTTTTTAAAATTTATTTTAATAAAAATGTTGTGATTTAATTATTGGACATTTCAGAAATTCTCACTTTTATCCACTCTGCCTGTATTACACATAACGTACAAAGGTGTTCAGAATAAGGATGTATTTGTACACAATAGTTATACAAAGTATTTTATAATTTTATACATTTGTCTACATATGTCTGACTCTTTTCAGTGAGAAACATAAAGCATTCCTGCAACTTAAACAGCGGAACATAGCATTAGCAACAGCAAGGTAATGGGTCGATTTCTAGGGAAGTGTGCAACGTAAAGGTAATGCAAATTTAACCTAAATACAACAGACCTGTACAGTCTATATTCTTCTGTGATGGTATGTTTAGGTCAGTAGCGGTCCATGGGGATATCAGAGTACATTATCAAACATAAATAGTTTTGCATGCAGCACTAGATTGTGCTGTTCTAAGCTGTCTTTAGCCTTTAAACTCTTAATGAATCAGACTAGCCTGGCAGACTAATTACAATAATCCCTCCAATTACTGCGGGCTCCCCAGCCACCTCTCAACACTAAAGGGACAACAGACTGTAATGTAGCCAGAGGGCCTGGAGCTGGAAGACTCATGCTATCAAGAAAGGAACAGGGACGTTACAAGACCCCTCCTTTTCCATCTGCTCATCGGCTGATAGCAGCTCTCCTTCTCAACAGCATCCCAAATGATGATGAAGACATGCTACATCAAATAGTCATAGCATCTTCCACAGGGGGCCAGTAACAATAAAAATGAAAGAGTCATGTCCGGGTGTGCCAGATTACAGTATGAACTATTATTTATGGGAAAATTTAGTGCAAAGCTGTTTATTAATCTTCACTTTTTGGACCATTAGTCAACAAATCCCCTGTAAACACCACAGGTGTTATGATGGAGACAGGTATGAAGGTTAATATTTAATTTAACCGAGCTAACAGGTTGCTAAAACCCAGCACTCTCATAAATCATCTTTTAAGGTCATTTCAGTTCAGAATTGGCTAAAAGTGGTTTACTTCCTGAAGACTTCTTTATAATTAGTCCGTTTTCACCAGTTTGATTCATTCATTTGGTTTTGCCGACCAATTGTGAACAAAATAGAGTTTGTTAGTATCTACCTACTTTTGGTTTTGTGAGTAATTTCTTACATGGATATTTTGTTAGTCTTTGTCAAAGCCATAGACTGTAAAACATGGACGTAGTATCTGTGACGCCACCCGTAGGTTTCTGAAGAGCGTTTTTATAAGCTCAAAGTGGGCAGAGCCAGTCGTCACCATTTTGACATTGCATCACCGTGTGTCACTCTCGGATTATGGAAAATAGGCGAATAAGTGGGAGCCCACCAACCTAGTGCCCACCTACCTTGACAGTGGTGACAGCAGTGACAATCCATCTGTCACTCAAGTTGCCACGCCCTTAATTATGCAGAATGTTAAGGCTTAATATAATTTAAACTAATGAGTTATAAAAATAAAAAAAAATTCACCCCCCTCACATACCAAAACCACTTTTTGTTCCAGGCTTTAAACATGTTTTTTTCTGCTGTAAAGTTGGGCATTTTAACATGGGGAGTCTATGGGACTGACCCTTTTGCAGCCAGCCTCTAGCAGCCAGTCAATGAATTGCAGTTTTAGTCACTTCCGTGTTGGTTTCATGAGAGAGAGCGGTAGGTTGTTGCTTGGTTAAAGCATTATAAGCAATGAACCAAGCCAACCAACTAAGGTGAATCACAACATTACAAACTTTCATTTGAAGCAAGAAAAAATTAAACAAAATGTGCAACACTACATATTTAATGGCTTTAGTGAGGGAAGGAACTACACTCCTACTAAGCATTACAAATGACATGATCAAATTTCAAAACTATGGAGAAATATAAAACTAATAATAATTTTCTTTTTTCCGTGAGTGTGATTTAAACATCTTTTCACCACAAAAAAAAAGATGATAAGATTTTTATTGAGAAGAAACTTTTAAAAAGTTTCAAAAAATATCTTATTTTCCTTTTGTAATGTAGCTGTCCTTCAATGTAAACAGTCAGCAAAGTTGTTAATCAAAAAAGTGCATGATAAAGAAAGAGTCAACTCACCTTAACGAGTCGTTACATTTTCAAATCTTCTGGCTGTTACCGGTATACGTCACTAGGTAACATATTTTAACATATATTAGATTTCCCTGGTAATGCTGTATACAAAGCAGTGCTCCACTCGCAAACAATGATTTATCAGATATCATATGCAAGATTAAATGAAAATGACATCCAAAATTCCCTGAAGACAGTCAGTTTCCTTCAGAAATACAGTGATATAAACAATTTGAAATGTGCAATGCCCATTTATTTTAACTAAGTCAAAACCTTTGAAAAGTCAAAAGACTTGATCAACTGACCAATCAGAGCAGAGTTGGCTTATGGAAGTGAGGGTATTACAGACCTTAAGATCCGAATTGATTAAAACGAACTGCATCGAAGTCATTGCAAAATGAATCTAATATTAAATGCATATTCTGAGAAAAATACAATGTTTTCTAAACCTGTTTGTAGAGGACTCCAACACAATGTCAGGACACTTTAAAATACCATATTACCATCTTTTTAAAATCTTAGGGCTAACTACTAACAGCTTGTGCTAATGCAAACCGTTTTGGCATTAAAATTAACACTGAAAAGGTGTGGGCATCTTATTAAATATGCATTTGAGAGTATTATAATAAATCGTGCAATGTGATTTACTAAGCATTTTGTGCATGGCTAAAATTCGAATGACTTTGCACTCAAGTTAAAAAAAAAAGGACCTTGCACTTTTTCACTGCCCACGTCTCAGTTTTTCAATGCGAAAACGTGCTGTGTGAATGGCCACTCTGACCTTTGATATTTCATTTTATTTTTGTACTGTTGATTGTTTTCTCATCCAAATTGTTTTGAGGATGCTCTTGCGTCATCGGAGAAAATGCCCCTGAAGCATCAGTAATGGGGATTTTGAATTAGCATTCGTAATGTTCCAGAACAGCTTAATCCAAAAACAAATGTACATCAGCCTTGAGCTCTCAGAAGAGCTGGTTGGCGTTCATTGGTAAAGGAAGGCTTTTGGTTGTTTTTTTTATGGTGGAGTGGTGTTATCTCTAGGCTATGTCTTTTTTATGGAAAAAAAGAGGAAAAATAGAGCCATTCCTCGCTTTATAGTCATGCTGCGTCTTTAATTATAATGTACAACGCTGATGCAAAAAATGGTCGAACATGTTCTGAACTAGATGAAATGAAATTTCCCACTTGCTACCACATCCTAACACCCACACACTCTCTTGTTAAAAAGATGTGATTCATGTGCACAAACCTGAGTTGGGACTCTAACTCTTGACCCTCACTCATACAGCCTTTCAGCAAGCCCAGACACAAAATTATAGTCCACTTCGTATTACCCATTACCTGACAGAACTTAAGGACACAGAAGTTGCTCAGTCTCTGCTCACTATTCTGCATGAAGCTTGTTCTCTCTTATATTTTTTAGGGGCTTTCATGTTAATTATAAAAACACCAATAATGCATGCGTATGTACAATATTTTTTTAAGTTTTATTTATTTATTTTTTATTTTTTTTTAATAAGTTTACTCCGCTCACCAAGCCTGCATTTATTTAATCCAACAGCAAAAACAGTAAACTTTTTATTTAAAATAACTGTTTTCTATTTAAATGTATTTTAAAATAAATTTATTTCAAAGCTGAATTTTTAGCATCATTACTCCAGTCACATAATCCTTCAGAAATAATGTTCTGATTTGCCACTAAAACAAAAAAAAAATTATTATGAAAGCAGCCAAGTACAATTACTCTGAATAGAAATCTTTCTATTCTTCAAAAAATCCTGAAAAAAATGTACTCGACTGTTTTAAATATTGTTAATAATAATAATAATAATGATAATAAAAATGTTTCTTGAACAGCAGATCAGTGTATTATAAGAGATTCTGAAGGGTCATGTGTCACTGAAGACTGGAGTAATGATGCTGAAAATACAGCTTTGATCACACGAATAAATTACATTTTAAAATGTATTCAGATAGAAAGTAGTTATTTTAAATGGTAAAAATATTTCACAATATGCTGAATTTTGTATCAAATGAGTGCAGGCTTGGTGAGAAGAAGAGAATTCTTTGAAAAACAGAAAAAATCTTACTGTTCAAAAGATTTTGACTGGTAGTGTTTGTAAAAAGGAATATTTCTATCATCAAGGCTGAAGTACACCAAAGCTCACTAAGATCTGTTCCAAAACTATTTTGAACTAATTTTAATGAAATTAATTTTAGTTAAACTATTTAAAGAAGTTAACGAATGATTTATGATGTTTTAAAGGTCCTTATAGCTTACAATAGCAAAAGAACCAAAAACCCACGAAGACACTGACATACAGCAAACACTAGGAAAAAAACTGAACTTTATTATTTCCATGTTTTTCTACAAAGTTACATTTTATTATGTACTTCTCATCTGAATTATTTCCTAATAATTCAGTGGCCTGTTGACAACCTTTCTTTAAACAGTAATAATATTCATAATATCTAATTATTTTTATAATGAACATTTCTTTAGGGACATTAATGGAGTGCATAACAGGATTGCATTCATAATAAAAGATGTTTTAGATGTAACTATCTATATATAATAAAAATATTTCATTTATCTATTATAAAATAAAATTTTCTTTGTATCATTTTTAATTTGCTTAAAGGGATAGTTCATCCAAAATTGAACATTCCCTCTTTACTTACTCATTATTTTCCAAACCTGTACAGTCATGCAAATTTGAAAAAGAGTCAATGATGAAAGAATTTTCTTTCAGCTACTTTTTTTTTTTCCTTTGGGAGGGCCAAATTTGTGCTTCGAGGTTCCCTGAAAGCAGTTTTTGATATTAATTAGGAAGTGTCAGCGGCTAACACGCTGTAAAGAGGAAAGCCACCTTGCCAAAAGGTTATGTTTCTGGTTAATTACTATGAAAAAAGAAAAAAAAAATACCCTAAAGTTCACAGACTTCATAAGATGTGATAAAGAATCATACAATTGTCTGCAGTTGTTCAGCTCTGTTAAACTACACACAGCTTTTTGTCACACTGTCATAGGCACTTCAATTGTTGTCTAGGAAACGGCATTAACGCTAGTCACCGTTGAATTGCCACGCATTTAAATGTCCAGCCGGTTTGTGTAGGAGAGAATGAATTTAGAGAAGCGGATAAGGATGCAAACTGACAAAAGGAAATCGCCTGAAGTGAAGGGCATAATTTCTCGTCTTCATCAGCAGGCATGAAAAGCAAGGATAGTGTGATATACAGGGGAAATATTTGATAAGTTGTCATGGAAACTCTCAGTCTGCTGTCCACTAAAGTTGTTTTTTTTTTTCCCTGTGAAATATCCCCTCAACACTTATATATACACACACACACACGCACCCACACAGCACTTCCATGTGGCACTTCCCCAACGTGTAAAAAGCTCTCCTTCCAGAATGTGCCTCCTTCAAAGCCTGCATAAACGAAGAAGAAAGAAAAGCCCAGGTGTCTGCACTTGAACCCTTTCTTTCCACTTCGCTCCCTGTTATTTATTTGCATGCTTGTCGAGCTCTCTGTGTTAAGAGCCCTTTGCAGTGATGATGAGAGCTTGATGGTTGATTGATTGATTTGCTCTTTGTGGTTTTGAGATAGACTCTTGGAGCATTTTCAATCGGTTAATGCGTTATTATTCTTTATCTGACAAATGACAGTTCGAGTTTCATATCCACATACGTCATTTGATGTGATTTGTGCACTGTTTTCAAGGATGGAAACTCAATGAAAGCTTACATCACCCTTTGGCAATACTTTTTCAGTATTGTTATTAAGTTGTAGGAAATTCATATGTTGGGCGGGGAACAGCAACTACCTCAAGATACATTTCGGTGAATAATGTACAGTGTCACAATTGGATTGCAGTTCTCAGATTTTTTTTTTTATCTAATTCTAATATTTTATTATAGTTAATCTTTATTTCAGTTTTTGTTTTTATTAGTTTTAGTTAACAATAACACTACTGGTTGAAATTCCTATCAAAAGGGGTCACAGAAAACTCCTTGGAGACACGTTACTACAAGCTATAAGTCGTGGTTTGTCTCATCTGACCTCCATTAAGTTGTATTTTAATGCAAAATGGGCCAAATATCCAACTGAGATAATATTGTTCATCCCTAATTGTTATATATTAATTAGCCATATGCATGTCTGTGTGGCCCAGTTTTCTCCAGCACGTTTAAAGTAAACAGGAATGCTTTTCCGTAAACCTGTATTGAGGATATTATCACAATTTTAATGTTAGGATAATGTGATATCTTAGTTCCAGGTGCCATTAAGATAAATAGACCTTGAAAAATAATAATGTTCATAATATTTATTTGTTAAAAGATCTTCCTCTGTTCACAATGCAGACACCTGTAGTAGACAAAACCCATCAAGACTTTAGGCATTCCATTCATATTCACTTCTTTTTATTGAGAATCTACTCAAGCATTTCAAGTGCTACTGTCTCTGTTGGAGACTGAAGGAGATCATGCTGGTTGAGCTCGAGCCCAATACTTTGAGAAACAGCAGAAGACATTTTCTTAAATGAATTCCCACAGCCCATAAATTAGATTTTGGAAATTCCTGTAAAATGGCACAACGGGGGATCAGGAAGCATGAACGGTCAAGGCCGTTTCCATTTTTCATGGCGGAACTAAATTATGGCAAAATATCCAGGCATTTACTTAATGTGTTGCTTCAGGGATGGCAGGAAATGCAGTGTTGATGCATTCGAGAGCGAAACAAAATCTATATGGCACACAACAAGCTTATACTCCTCAAGGATTTCTTAGCCTCCGTGTGCCCAGTTTGTTTGTGCATGTGCCTGAGCATGTTTGGAGAAAAAAAACAATAAAATCGAAATCGTCACTGAAAAGGCCCTTTTGTTAAGTGACTCCAGCCACAGGTAATCTGGTTTATGGTTTCCTAGCAACAATGCCCTTTCAGATCCCCTCCAAACAAACCTGACAGAGCTCTCCTGTGCTCTTCAAATTGAACTAAAACACACAGACCACTGTAGGATTTGATTTGAATTGCTTAATTAGTTCTCAATTGTTTCCTACAACCTGAAATATTATGTGTTTGTAATGTAAAAGTGCACTTTGATTTACATGTATGTGTTGCTCATGTCTTGCAACATCTTTATTTGCATGCTTTCCTCCAGGGTAAGATGGTGAAGGGCATGGGAGGGGCTATGGATCTAGTGGCCAGTGCTGGAACTAAAGTGGTTGTTACAATGGAGCACTCTGCTAAGGTAGGTGTAATCATATGAGACTGCGTTATACTGGCTTGTTTGCAGCTCCTCAATAACAAGAATTTTATATAGGGTCATTTGCATTTCAGACACAACACGGCCATTTGTTTGTTTATGCTCTGCTGATGAAAATAATTCCAAAAGAAGTTAAATTATCAAGTTTTGCATATCACAGATAGCTCTGGAACGCAGACAAGCGGAGTGACAGATGGTAAAGTGTTATGGTGCCGGGGGTGGATTGAGCCAGAGTGACCCAGAATGATGTTCCGGGACCTTTTGAATTAATAAAAGAAAAGAAATTCTATTCCATTTTGATCAAGTATACAAAAAAATTGTTGGCACTTTATTTTAAGGTGTCCTTGTTACACATGTTGCTTGTAGTTACTATTTTAATTGCAACAAATTATGCATAATTACATGCAAGTAACCATATAGTAAGTACATGTAGCTCATTAATATGTATAATGTATAATTACACTGTAGCAAGGACACCTTAAAATAAATTGTAACCAAAAATTTTAATAAGTCAGTAGCGAATTAAACAATTAAATGCAATGAAAAGTGACCCATTTCTGACATCTGCACTACTGTTAAAAAGATTTCTTTCTTTTTTTATTTATTTATTTTCTTTAGTTCAGCGAGTACAGTATGTATTTAATTTGTTTAGAAGTGATAGTATTTCACTTTTCACAAAACATTTCAAGTAAATTCTGAACTGTCTACTCATCACAGAATACTGGAAAAAATTGACCATAGTTGCAGCCAAAATATAATAATTATTATAATAATAATATAATATGAAATGATGAAATTAATAATATAATATGACACTGGAGTAATGGTAAATAAATTACGTTTTAAAATAAAGTAAAATAGAGAACACTTTTTAAGTTCTAATAATATTTCACAATATTATTGTTTTTATTTTTATGTTTTTAATCAAATAAATGCAACTTTGGTAAGAATTAAAACTTCTTTCTCTGCTTTGAACTTTAGAACAGTAGTGATTTTAATTGCATAGTTATAAGTTGCTTGGCTTATTAAAAGTGAACTTCAGAACCAAGGACCACTCGTGTCATATTTGTATATTTATCCATGTCATGCATGACTTTTTCTAAGTCACTAGAACCACCGCTCAATTTAAAAAAAATTTCCCACTCCAAAAATCCTCATTCATACCATTTTTTTTTTTTTAAGTCAGCACTTTTTGCGAAAGCTACTTAAAAAAGTAATACAAGTGATGTTTCTTTCTCTTGAGACTTTGGCAAATCAGCTCTCAAAGATATGGTATATGAACAGAATATGTTGCGTTCTGCTGTAGCATTCTGTTATTAAGGTATTTCTTCAGCATTTCTTGTAATTCCTCCAAGTAGTTTTGTTTTAAAGTGATGATTGCATCAATCAGTTTTAATGAACAGATTCTATTGAGTCACATTGCATGGCACGCATTCCCTGCGAGAAGGGCATCATTATTTCCTGTGAGTGACAGAATCTCTTTTCCCTAAGCAGACAGTCGGAGAGGCGTCAGTATTCTGAGAAGCTTTCAGCTGTGCAGACAGTGCAATGCATACACGCCGTGTCAACCGTGTATGCTACACCTTTTTGCAGTCTTAAAGGATAGTTACCTAAAAAAATGAAGATTCTGTCGTTATTTACTCGCCCTCATGTTTTTCCAAATTTGTTTGCTGTTATCTTTTTAGTGGGGAACTTTTTGTTTGTTTGTTTGTGAACAACATAAAAATTAATGCTTTCCTCCAAACAGCAAAAAAAAAAAAAAAAAAAAAACTAGGGATGTCGTTATTGGCTGATATTAGAGATATTCTTTATTTTTTAGATGTAATTTTTGGTCAGTATAGACCAATGTTATTTTAGTTTCTTTATATACTACTAGAGTTTTTGTCAATATTTTGAATTAGATTTTGTTTTCTGTTTTCCTAAAAAAATGTTTTTACCATTTTTACTTATTTTTTTTAATTATTTTTCACATTCAGTTATTTTAGTACTGCATATTGAACTAAACAAAAATGTGAAATATTTCATTATTTCCTTACCTTTAGTTAGCAGTACAAAAAAAATGTATACAATTTTGAAGTTTAATTTTTAAGTTCATGGCCATACCATGAAAACAATAATTGGCTTAAGAGTATCACACGCAGTTTTAAAAATGATGCATCTCTACAAAAAAGCATCATGAAAGTGTCCTGAAATTGGCTTTTGCATTTCATACCAAGTATTTTGAAGCTATATATAATAACTTTGTATGCCTTCAGAAGATTTGTAATATACTGCATGAGTCACATGGACTACTTTTTCTGCTGCTTTTGTGATGTCGTTTTGTAGCTTGACAGCCACTGTGAACTGTCATTTAATGGAAAGAGCCTTGTAAAGATTCTTTAAAACCTTTGACAGCATACGGGTTTGAAACGGCATGAGGGAGCACTTTACTCTTCCTAGAAACCGTTCTTTAGGTACAGCTTTAGTGGTCTGTGCAGCACATTTGGAAATTGTCAATGGACTCACTTCATGCTGTAAAAGAAAAAATTAAATAGTGTAAAAAATTATTAAATATGAATTAATAATGATTAATTAGCTATATTTATTTTAATTTAGAATTTGATATAAATAGATTATCATACAGCGGGCTGTAGTAATAAAATTAGTAGCAGCACTAAAAAAAAAAAAAAGAGCGAGAAAAAGACAGACATAGATTTGGATGTTTTGCTGTGTCCATCATCAAAACCCCATATTAAAACCAAATGACACCACTGCTCAATAATCTGTCAGAGTTCGGTGTTCCCATCTGTGAAATGTGCTTAAATTTGTTCCAGGGTCGTGAATAGTCTCGATTATGATGGTGGTGACATAATTCCCTTCACACCACTCAGATCACATTGGTCCAGGCAGAGATCGGGTGAAAGACAAGAGAGATGGGCATAGAAAGACATGGCTGCTGTTCACATGCTGCCCTTGCTTTGTTGATGCTGGCAGTGGCCGGCCTGGAGGAAGGCTAACCGAGCCAGCTGCCTGCCCCTGGTGGGATGAACTCTCTGGACACGAGTAGAATTAACCACCATCAGCTATCTAATTATTATCCCCTGATCCAACAGCACATGGAGTCAGCAGGGCCAGTGTATCCATTACGCCTGATGATGAACACAGCTAGCTCAGAGTGTTTTCTGTACCCATGGGCTGAGTGGATGACGGGGTGGTGCGCCATTCACCATTTAATTGATTCAAAGCGCCTTTGCAGTTCCTCAATCTAGATAAACCATGCCGTTATAATTTAAATTCTAATGTATAAAAAGCAGAATTAAAATGGAATTTAGTGCGAAGGAATTCATGTTCAGATGTTTTTCTTTAAAAAAAGTCATAAGCATATAATTAGAAACAAAACTGAAAAATCTGTAAATGGGTTAAAATGGATTAATAATGTTTATATTATAACTATTTAAATGATCATACTTGAATATAATAAGCATTAATCATTAAATATGTATGCATATTTAATATTTATACTAAATAAGTTACATTTAATATGTCATATGTATCAAACTATATTAGTTATTATATTATTTTAAATAGTTCTACTACTTGTAATATTATTAATTATCATAAAAATTCTTTATAATCTTATTGTTAGAAATTTTAGATTATTTATAATAATATTGTATTGTGTTATTTTATATAAGAACACCAGAATGCTGTAATGTAATTATTATTATTTGTATGACTACACATTTATTCATTTTTTTTAATCACATTCATATTATAATGTATTATATATAATTTAATTCATTTATAATTAACAGAAGTTCTATCTATCTATCTATTTGTCTATCTAGTTAAATCTTTGGTAGGTATTGGTAATTCAGTTTTAAATGAATGAATTAACTTGAAATTCGTTACAAAATCGTCCAACCCTCTGACTGTTCTCAGTAATATGCATTAATATACATTACAAATCTAATGTAATATATGAAAACTAATATGTTTTTTTTTTAATTCATTGTTTTCATGTGCTAAAGAAACAGTATATTTTATTAAATATTCTACTCTTTGTTTTGTTACATATTTTCTAGGGTGACAAGCACAAGATTCTGGAGAAGTGCAATCTGCCTCTGACCGGAAAACAGTGTGTGGACCGTATAATCACAGAAAAGGTGGGTTTTGATTTACAAGAGCCATTGATTTTACCTTTTTAACACAGGAATCTACTTTAATCAACAGCCCACACCGTGTCTAACCAGGTTCTGTTGGTAAAGAATAAATGTCTTCTATTCAGCAGCTTATCACTTCATCAATATGCCAGCTCGGTCTCGGATAAAACTTCAGTCGTCACAGTGAAAAGCTGTGAAAATGGCTTTGCTCTTTTCTCTTAACGCATGTGCAAAGTCATAAGGAGACATGACGAATTGTGATGACACTGCACATAAGCAGTGGAAAATGGAAATCCAATTATTGGACCAACCCTAATCAAATCTCCTGATCGGAGCGACATTACATATGGACTGTTTCTGTTTTTTTCAAACCCAGAGCTCCTTAATGTGAATGTTACCTAATAATATTATCAGCCGTGCCACATGGCCTGTGTTCAGAGAGCTGTGTGCTGGAGACTAAGGATTTGCTGTAGTCTCATCAAAGAGCTTTACTAGATGGTTCAGGGGCTCTTGACTGCTGCGGCTGGTTTTTATGGTCTGCTGCTGGCACTTGTTGAGCCGACCTCTCATCTCGCCAGCGGTGTCACTGGACTGTATAACAGCAGTCTTTCTCCGCTTCTAACCTGTTAGTCTTCTGTTTCTCTTTGTATGCTTTGCCAGCGTCTGCTTTTGTAACAATTACACACCGTGGTTTCCAATGAAAGGATTCTGTCAACATTCGGAAAGGTTAGACCTCTCCAGCTACACTGCCACCACCTTCTGTTCAGCCTGTGTTTGTCATGCTACCCTGCTGTTCAACACAACCCCTGTCTGTCAGCCTAACAAGCTGAGCTTGTAAGAAGAACCTTTCCACTCTTTAACCCTCGTGTTCTCCAAGACCCCAAGGCCATTTTAATAGCTCAAGAAACATGTTTTGCATTCAAATAGCTCCTTGATACTTGGCTTTTTAATCTTATAAGAATTTATTATAAAGAAGTGAATATATTTTCAACTTGAGAGCATTCTTTAAATAACTAAATGTTATATTTTGTCTGTTTGGGGTCACCGATACTGCATTAATTTGATGAAAACATTAAAAACTGTAATGTTTTAAATTATTATTACATTTTAAAATAACTGTTTTCCATTTGAATATATTTTAAAATATTAGTAATTTACTTCTGTGATGGAAAAGTTGAAATTTTAGCATTATTGGTTTAGTCTTCAGTGTCACATGATCCTTCATACATCATTCTAATATGCTAATTTATTGCTAAAGAAACATTTATTATTATTACTAATTTTGAAAACATTGAAATCTTTTTTTTTTTTTTTGAGGATTCTTTGATGAATGAATTATTAAAAGAACAGCATTTGTGACCGATTAAAATTTTTTTTTTAATAAGTGTCTTAAATGGCACTTTATTCAATTTAATGTGTCCTGGCTGAATAATACACCCATCCTGTAAGACTGGCATATTTTTTTTGTTTTGTTTTTTTATTTTGTCCACAAACTTTTGAATGATAATGTATATTTTTTCTGCACTGTGATATCATATCTGTTTGTAATATGTTTTATTTAGGTAACATAAGCATTTAAAATAATTTGCAGAAAAAATAAGATTAATTTTGAAATTACTAGTATTATTTTGCTGCGCTGTACATCAGTGAGACTAAACATACACAGTCACTCAAAAAACACAAGGTTTAAGCTGCTTCCTCTCACAAAAATATGAGCAAGAAAGAGCAGATGTTAAGAGCCAGAGAATCCAACTTAACGTATGTGGTTCATATGTTAGTCCATGGACTTATTTTTATGATAAGATGCTTTCATTATGAGATGTTGTCATAAAAATAGAACCAAAACAGGGCAAACATCCTTGATTCCTAGAATGCATATGAATCCAAGGATGACTTTCTGAGCCAATTTGCCACTTGTCATCTCAGCAGCACGCATATCTCCAGCGATGGAAGTTTTCATATAAATATTGCTGGCAAGCTGTGATGTGATTACGCCATCCATCTTGCCGTGTTTGACTGTTCAATTCGCTTTCCCCTGATTTGTTAAAAAAAAAGAAAAGAAAAGAAAAGAAACAAGCATGCAGTACAATATCTCTGAAAAGGGAAACATTTTATTGTACTGTCAGAGTTTACGGCTGGAACTCTAGCAGGTAGATTAATCCTATCGCCTACATTGTCACACATCCAAGCAAATCCTCCAGCAATTAGAGGCTCTCATTCAGGTGGAAGAGAGGATGCAGAGACAGCAGGCCCAAGGCAAAGCGACAGCAAGCGTGCTGCCCATGGCAGGTTGTTCTCCACAGGTATAGGGTGAAATGACACTATGGCAACATTAGATCTGGGTCACATTGAACATTAAAGGGATAGTTCACCCAAAAATGAAAACCTCATGTCGTTCTAAACCTGTAAGCCCTTCGTTTATCTTCAGAACACAAATTAAGATATTTTTGATGAATTCTGAGAGCTCTCTAGCCCTCCCATAGACAGCAATATATTTAACACAATCAAGGTCCAGAAACTTTAATTTTACGAAGCTACGAGATTAATTTTTGTGCACAAAGAAAAAAAATAAGGCTTAATTCAACAATTCATCTCCATTATGTCATGCCATTTTGGATAGTATTACATAAGTGTTAATTACATTGCTGTCCGTGGGATTGTCTGAGAGCTCTCAGAATTCATCAGAAATATCTTAATTTGTTTTCCGTAGATGAAAGAAGGTCTTATGGGTTTGGAACGTTTTTGGAATTTTCGTTTTTGGGTGAACTATCCCTTTAACAGGCTGCTGGTTTATTGCAAACATACATGAATTGGTTCAGTAATGGCCTTTAGCATGCACAATGCATGCACTCGACCTCTTGCAGGTCATTGTGAACCAAATAACATATGTGTCTTGACTAACAAATGTGTTTTTATGTCTCTATAAACAACACTGTGTATTACGTATTGTATTATTATTACAATAATAGAATAAAAAGTTTTATTAACGATGTGCTCACCTGTTTTGAGCTCATTTAATCACTGCAAGCTGAATAAACACAAGAAAACAAATGCCAAGAACTGTCCTAATAATTTGCAGGTTCATATTCCTATTTTTCCAGTGTGGTCTCAGACTTTTTAGATACAATGTTTTCATTTTATCACATCACAAAGTGCCTTTTTCTGTGCTTTTTTTCACCACATTGCCTTTCTGTACCCCATCTGACCACATCCTCAAGGTCAGAAGAGGTCACTTACACATGGCTGCACATTTGATGGCACTTCTGTCATGGTCACATTGTTTTCCTTTCTCCTCCAGGCGGTTTTCGATGTGGACAAGGACAAAGGTTTAACCCTGATCGAGGTTTGGGAGGGTCTGACACCAGATGACATTAAGAAGTGCACAGGAACTGACTTTAAGGTGAATGACGTAATCAATAAATTGCAGAAACATGTAATAATATTGAACACTTTGCACCATACTGCATGTATTATAGCCCACTATGACATTTCACATCACATAAAACCCTTTAATACTTGCTTGAATGAAAACTAACAGCATTAGACAAAATGCAAGGTCATATTTTTGACTGTTGTTGTTTTTTCCTAACAGGTCTCTCCTAACTTGAAACCAATGCAGCAAATTTAACGGTCTTAGAAAAAAATGCTTAAGGCTGTTTAGACAGCTGATGGAAACCACACACTTGTTAAATCCCCCACACAAATCCTTTTACTTTCACTGAAGCATGTTCAAAACAACAAATATCCTATAAGGTCATCAAACCATCACAATATCTTCATCTGTTTCAATGATTTCCATGAATGTGCAATGGCCTGAATGGTTGTTTTAGCTTATCAATATCGGTTTATTTAAATGCAAATTCAAATGGATTTGTTACAGTGTCAATAGATGTTGAAGAGAAAATATTGTCAATAGGTTAAACAGGAATTATTGTGTTTATTTAAGAAAGAACAGTATGTCATCATTTCATATTTAAATTTCCATTTGCCCATCTAATTTTACTTTACAGGTCAGATGCCTTAAATGTTCTGTCTACAATGTGTACATATTATTTGTACAAAGCAATAAATGTGTATCAAGACCTAAACTATCTTAATTGTGTTTATATATTCATTACCTCCTTCTAAATCCTTAAATGTGACCCTGTACCATAAACCCAGTTATAACGGTCAGTTTTTTTATTATTATTGAGAAAGCTGAATAAACAAGATTTTCATTGATGTATGGTTTATGATAGGACAGTATTTGTCCGAGATATGACTATTTTAAAATCTGGAATCTGAGGGTGCGAAAAAAATCTAAATGATTAAATTATTATTTAACACAAAAGATGATGTTAAGCGACTTACTGTCACTATTTACTTTCACTGTATCTTTTTTTCATGCAGCCCAACGATTGTGAATGGTTACACAGTGACTGTCATTCAGACTAAAATACCCTTCTAAATGGATATTTGTACAGTGTTTTCAAATTCTTTGAGAACATTTATAAAAACTCTGTTCATTGAAGCCTGTTATTTTGGCATTTGTGGTGCATCTGTTTACACTTGTTGCACAACCGTTTGTTCTTAACGCCGCTTCACAGTTCAGATAAAATAAAATAAAAAATACACAGCGACCGTTTTCATATCCAGCGTGAAAGGTTAAATGTGTATGATGTACGGATCAAGGATGTGTGCTCCCTGTCCCTCTGCACAACAGTAATTGTTCGATAACATCAAATGAATGAATTAAATCCGCGCGCGCTTAAGTATATAGTTGCGCCCACGCCAGCACACGCATGGGAGGGAATCATTTAGACATCTTCCATGCAACGAGCTTCTATACGTTTGTAAAGACGCTGTTTAAATCCTGGGGAAATTTTGATGTAGGAGAGGCGCGCGCCGTCTCGGGGGTGTGGTGATGCTCGCGCTGTGAACTCACGCGAGCGCGGGCGCTGAATACTAGAGCACTCAGAGCGAAGCACGGACACCGAGCACCACAGAACCGACGGCATGGCTTCGTCTCAGGGGAAAAGCGAACTCCGTTATGCGGACTGGATGTCAAGTTTACCGGACACCTTGCACAGTATCCCTCTTACCAATCTTGCCATACCGGGTAAGTCTTATTTTGCCCTTTAATGCGCGTATTGGAGGAATACGAACTGGACAGTGATAAACTGCTGCAGATTATTTATAAATGATTGTAGTCGGGTTTTATAAATGACTTAACTGACCGTTTCAGAAAAGTTTTTAGTTATATTTTAATAAACTGTTGTTCAAAACGCACATTGCGCTGAGAGGTCACCCAAACGTAGCCTAGAGAACACGGGTTCTGCTTGTGACATAAGCTATTGTGTGACTAATAGGTTGTCGACATTAATATTGTTCCAATCTAGGGAGTTCATAATAATGTTAAGACGTGTGACAAAAAAATTAAATAGGACACTTGTTGCTCGGGGCTCGAAATCCGTCTCTGCGATGGATTATTATTATACACGTGTGCCACAACCTTGACCAGATATAATATTACGACATAACACTGAGATTATATATGGAACCGCAAAGTAATTGAATGCGCAGTAAAAGAAAAGTGTACATATAGCTGCGAAGTGACGAATGATAGCTGTCACTTTCATTAACCTTATACCCAACATCTCAATCACAGGCAATATTAATAATAATAATAATTAAAAAAAACCTAAACGCCTTATTCACAAGGGATAGGCTAATTAAAAAACTACACTTTTAAACACGTTATTGCCACACGTTTCTTTGAAGAACCTTTAACATATAAGGAGCTTTTCCACTGGAAAGTGTTCTTTACAAGAACTCTCAAGAACTGTTCACTAGGTTGTTGAGGAACCCAGAATGGTTCTTCTACGGCTTTGCAAAAAGCCACTGTAGAAACCTTTATTTTTAAGAATGTAAAACACCTTTCTCGAAGGGAGCACTCCCCATAATATGCTTCAGCTGCACTTGGTGACTTAGATGTGACGTATGCAATCATTAAAGGAACTGTGTTTGTCTCTGCACTGTCCTGAAGTGCAGAGCAATAAAAAGACATGTTGGAATCAGAGGGTGTATTTGCATACAGGCGTTGCATGTTCACGGTGCACAACCAATAATGATTCATCACTTGTTGAGAGTTGTAGGAATCTGTTTAAAATAATAGTTCACCCCCGAAATAAACAAAGAATCTTAAAATTTACAATAATGTGGATGAATTTGATTCTTCATCTGAGTAGATTTGGAGATATCTAGCGTTTCTTGGTCACCAGTGTATTTTCTGCAGTGAATGGGTTCTACCAGAATGAGAGTCCAACCAGCTGATAAAAGCATCACATAATCCACAAACGTTTCAACGTTTTCCATTTTTGTGTGAACCGCTCCTTTAAATTTTTAGGCAGGCTGCACATATGCTTAACCCTGGCTACACCTAAGGTTAAGCAACGTTTCAGGGGGTAGCAGCTTTTATAAGATGATAACATGAATTACTCACCCAGGGTAAAGTATGGTCGAACATAAAACAAGATGACCCAGGAATACATTATTATTAATTAAGATTACAAAAGCACAGTTTTTATCTACTGCTTTTAATGGCTTTTTATGGCTTACGTAGTTAAGAATGGTTCTGAAAGTAAGAGGTTTTGTGTTTTTTTATAGTGGAGTTTGGGTAGTTGAACTGAACCAAAGGCTGGAGCAATCAGCCCAGACAGCTCTGATTAAAACCCCTGATTAACGTCTATGTGGCTGATTTTGACGCTGTGCTACAGGGACCAATTAACTGGCCTACCACCTCCAAATCAACTTGTTAATCATCAATTATAGATTCTGATTTCTTGATCATACTATACAGTAAGTGCTAAGACTACAACATACAGTATAAATAAAGTGGAGAAGATCATGCTACTGATTCTGGTTTGTGCTGGATTCATCATTCCAGCAGTAGTCTACTTGAGGACAACTTGACCCACTGCCATCATCACTCTTTTGTAAAACTTTTGCAAAACAGTCTTGTCGGCGAGGCTGTGGGTGGAAAGTTGTATTGTAGCAGCTGTTTATCAAAAAGCTTTAAACGAATTAAGGCTTTGGTGAGAATTCTGGACACGTACCACTCCCACACAGATATCTTGCAAATCCGTGAGCATTTGAGTTGGTCTTACCAAGTGCGGTTAACATTAGCTCTTAAAGACAAGCAAAAATGATCCATCAAAATGTAAGCATCCTGCCCAGGGGCTTGTATATAACTGACATTGTAGGAAAAAGTATTTATCTGTCTATCCATCTATCCTTGTATCCATCTGTCTTCCCATCCATCCGTTCAGTTATTGTAGAAATGCATTTATCATCTGCAACAGTGAAAGCTTTTGTACGTCCATTCATTCATCCATGTTAGTCAAGTCTGATTTTCTTAAGCTACTTGTAATACAGCATATTTTTCAGTTTAGCTGTACACAGATATAATTAGAGAAAGCAATGGTCATTTTAGCTCTTCAAGATCAATTCCAAAAACATAATCATTGATCTTTCGCCTTTGTCTCATGCATATTTCAGTAGTGCTTTATTTCAGCCTCAGGCACTTTTGCTCTCATGCTGTCATATTGTCAGGCTGCTGGAGGTTTGCATGATTCTCCAAAAAAATAATATTTTTGTTTTTTCAAAACATGCATAATGCACTTTGTTTTACTTAGTTTATATTAAAGACACTAGGAAACCAGAATCAACCTATTTACTTAATTTACGTAACATTCACTTTTCACATAGCAATCTTTTTTTAAGGTAAAATCAAATCTCACTCTACATTTTCTCGGAAATACAGCATATTAGTAAATTTCTAAAAGCAAACCCTTCCTATAAAATTATTTAAGAAAGCCATCGGTTTTAAACATCATCAAAGTCAGTATGTGGGCATATTATAGGCCCTGATATTTTTAAGCACTGCCACTCAAAAACTGGCTCTGCCACCTCCTGCTGCGTGAAGGTCAGTGTTTGTGCTACGAGAATATAGTGTGTCTTTTATTTCCTCTATCGGAACTCTTTTTATAGTCATTCCAAATTAAGAGGCTCAAGTAATTATTGTCGCCTCTCAAACCTCTCTCTAAGATTAAAGATTTGACTGATCCTCCTGTTGCAGCTCAACATTGTTTCCTTGCAGCATCAGTATTGGCAGTATTTTGGAGCTTGGCTAGTCGTCCTCCACATACACGCTTGCAAAACATGAATCATTCTCCTATTGGCAAACAAGTCCCCGGGGGGCAGACATAAAGTGTACCATTACTAAACTGAATAGACATTATATGTTCTGCCCTCATATTGTAAGTGTCAGGGGATCATTGTCACTAAGAGATACATTTATCCCTTTGTTGTGGACATTGAACAGTGTTAATGTACATAACAAGCCTGCATGCTTCTGCTTAGCGTCTTCGAAAAATGCCTTTTTTGCAGAGGCGGGCTTTTGTGTGGCTCTGTGCTCTGCTGGATGGCTGGCTTGATGAGGTCATCACCCCGTTACAGTCACCATTGTAACTTGCACAGGCGGCAGGACCGGGGCAGAGGAATTGTGTCAGTGCTCAGGGTTCTTGTGCTGAAGTGACAAGCCCACAGAATAAGCAGGACACCACTGCTTTATCAGCCACCTGTGCCTTGAAAGTACACAGGGTCTCGCAGTTCAGAGACAGACATGGAACCAGGGCTTATTAGGTTTTATGGAGAGCCATAATTGATATTCATGCTACGGCTCGCATAAGGGAATGTGTCTCTGCCCCTTAATCATATTTAGCATGTAATCAGCTTTTGAGTGGCAGCCAATGACAGACGCTGTAAAAACAGAAAAATCTGTGGGTTGTGAGTGTTTAGCATTTTTTGTATTTATGCCATACAAATGTAAACACTTTACTTTCTGTAATGTATTAAACATAGCACATTTTGCTGATTTACAGCAACGTTGTATGATTTTTTTACTTTATTTTTTTATTTTTACTAAAGACATATTCCTGTGTTTGTTTGGTTTTTTCACGTGATCCTTCAGAAATCATTCTAATATATGGTGATTTGCTACTTAAGAAATATTTAGCATTATGATCAGTGTTCGAAACAGTTGTGCTGCTCACTTTTTGTGGAAGTGGTAATGCTATTTTCAAGATTATTTCAAAAGTTCAAAAAAAGTTCAAAATAATAGCTTTAAATTAAAAAATAAACATTTTGTGACACTGCAAATAAATTTACTGTAATGTTCAACAAGTTGATGTGTGCGTACAGAATAAAAATATAATTAATGATGGTATAGACAAAAGCATTTACCATGAATTAACAACAGCAGTTCACAGTAGGTTTGTCTTTAAGAGTTAAGTTATTAAATTAATTATAGTAAAATAAAAAATAAATAAAAAATAAAATTATAAGCAAAAATGTCGAAAAAAAAAATCTTACAGGCCTCAATCTTTTGAACTGTACTTTTATCTAGATTCAGATTTGATCATGAATGATGGTGTTAAAAGCATTAGTAAAAGCAAGTTAAAAATAACTAGTCAGCAATGTTTTGCATAATGTGTCATCATTTTCTTTGTAAAATGATGACATATGATGACATATGACAAAGCTTTTATGAATTTATCTTTGTAAAATTGTATTCATAAATAATGTATTTCATAATATATTAGTAAAAATAAAACGCTGAAAACTATGTTTTGTTGTATGAACAGTAAAGAGGCACAGCTGAAGTTATCTTGACCTATTTTTCATACATGGTAGTGTATGTAATCCCACCTATTCACTAATGAAGAATAAGTGGGATTACGCCACTAACCAGAGCTTTTTGGTGATGATCCTGGACAAGCTCCCAATTGTCACGACCTGGCCAGTCTAGGGTTGGCAAGGTCAATGACAATGTGAAAGAAAATTTTAAGTTTAACCCCTCTCCTGTCCCAGCTCAAATAAACACAAAAGAAATTTACATTGAGTAGGCTAGAAGCATATCTTCAGAAGGGGATCCAGGCCAAAATAATAAACAAAAGAAGAGACTAACTGAGTTAAAGGCATTAACTTACCTAACAAATAAAATTAAAAGAAAAATACAAAGACCTTCCCTGTCTCCCTGGCTGAAAACCAGGAGAAAATAATAAGCACCAAAAAAACAAAAGGCAATCCCCAACAACCTACAGCTTCAGGGTAACAAGTGAAAAGTAACAGATAAAAGTTAAATATCAGGAAGAACGGATAATTGTTTACAGTCAACGAAAAAGAAAGTTATTAGTCCCGGAGCACTGACGATACAACATTACCTGCTGCACACCTCAGCGATTATGCAACACTTTCACTACAAGTTCACAACGCCGATTGGCAACACTACTGCACACAAGTTGTCTGGGTCAGGAGACGAAGGGCAGATCAATCCGACACACGCGGAGGAGCTTCACGACGCGCGCACAGCTCCTGCCACACTGCTCTGCTTCCCAGCATTCAAACTCTCCCACTTGCCACATAATGTCCTGCAGCTGGTCCCAATCAGGCTCTACCAGGAGAGACAGCGAGAAAGAGAGAGACTGTGCACACTCCAAAGCATGCAAAATTCATATACATCAACACAATACATGCCTATGCAAGTAAATAAATAAGTTTACGTCCAGGGACGTAACAGTATTACCGAGGCTTCATAATCTAACTGCAGTGGTATGTTAGAACTGATCTTGTCCGGTCTAGACATATTTGACCTTGAGGCATCAGGAGAGTGACAATAGAAACTAGATCTATTAGGCCAAGTATTTTTCCTCTCCATGAACAGCATCCATGGCCAGTTTTTGGCTAAAAGCTTGGATTGATTGTACATGCTCGGTTGAAGACCAAAAAAATAATCCAACTCGAGGCACATCTTTGTAGCAGATAATTATTTTAATTACCCATTTTTCTCTTCTCCTATCACTCATTTCTCTTCATAGTAGAGCATTGCGTTGCTTTGATGTCAAAAATACCTACCCAAAATGTTTCCTGCGGTGAAGTGTAGGAATTATTTATTTATTTCCTGACAGATCACACATACACACACAGCTATATACACACATCCAATATGATTTAAATTTAAGTTGCACTAGAGGCATGAAAAATCATAATGGATTTAAGCCTCGAAGGCACCGTTTGCTCTTGTCTGATTCATCTTTAAATCTGTCCATCCATCCAATTGTTCATCCATTAATCCTGCACTTTAGACCCAAAAGAGAGGATTTTTAGCCTGCCATGTCTCAATAAACAAGATAAGTGGAGAAGATTAAGTGACCAGACATGAAATTGCAGTCACCATGGGAAAAAGAGTCACTTTTTCCTGTAATGATTACTTTTTTTTCCTGCTGAACTGAGAGGCCGTCCCCTGTGGTTGACAGTGACGTGTCAATCTTTTTTGATAAGTAGTTGCACCATTGCACAGCAGCCTAAGGGTTCACAGTGAACCCTTGAACAGAATCTGCTGTATGTGTTTCTGTTGCTGGTTTGTTTTTGAGTATGACCAGCATGTCTCTAAGCTGCATTATGCGATGTTGGGCAGGTAACCCAGGGAGATCATATTGCAAAATAATTCATGCTGACCCTTATTCACCATATCCACATAAACAAAAACACATTAAATCAAAAGATAAGAACACTCTAGCACTTTGTCGTCTAGGTTTGTCAACAGGTGTTTTGTGTCATACGCATACGTATATTTTTGTTATAATTAGCTTTTTATTTATTTGACTGTAGGCAGGTCTGTGACGACTTTGCAACACAATTTATTGTTTCAATAATCATCTCTGGATTGCATGTTTCAGAAACAAAAATGAGTCTTTAATCCACTCTAATGTGCCTCCTCTCAGAGGTGAAACATGAGCCCAGTCAGTTGCTTTCATTTTGTTAAATGGTCCATTTTCCCAGAAATAATTTTCCTCAAACCTTCCTAATATCAGCTCAGTGCATCTCAAAGCAGGGATCTCATAACAAGAAGATACTCCTTTGCATTTAGCTGAGGAGCTATTAGAACTCCAAATAAGCGCACTGGCTCTTAACAGAGCTATATAGTTGTTCGGCCCTTTTGAATTTCACGTGGATTTCTTCTGTTAAACATAATACAGATTCAGTGTGAGTTCACTTTCCTTTGTCTTTAAGTTTTGCACAACCCCTTAAGGAGAAAAGACAAGTTGCTATCAATTAGTTTTGTTTTGTTTGTTTAATTTAATAAAAGAGAATGAGAATACATGAGACAATGCATTTAAATAGCAGTCTGTTTTTTATAAAAAACTGATTTACGGTTAAGCTCACATCTTTTCTCCCTTCACAGTCTCTGTTTTAATGAGACGTACATGGCAATTGTGTTAGCGGAGACTTCACTCCGTTTCCATGTAGCAGAAGGCATTACCTATGTTAAAGAGGGAAATGAGACATATACTGTTACTCAATCTGAATTTGACACAGGAGGTAACAGCAACTAAATCTGTATATTTCCAGGCTGATCTGTTTAATGAACATTCATTAGATATATGACACACGTTATTGTCATAATAGAGACAGATTGTCATTGAACTGGGAAAACTGTATCAAATCTCTGAGGTTTGCAGTTCTTTTTCTTTCTTTCTTTCTTTCTTCCTCACTTTCTCTCTTTCTTCTTGTCTTGTTAAAAGCAACATCTAATGCTTCCATCATTTGGACTGGTTTTGTTGTTGTGGTGATTGCTGAGATGTCTTTGGCGAGCAGACAGCTGTTTGCCTAATGGCTCTTTCCCATGGTGAATGTTGATGCTGCCTTCTGATGCAGAGCTGCATTGTTTATTCATCAAAAATAATATTCGGAGAGTCTCTCTCATACGCACAGGTTATAGACTGCTTAATGCTTTCATTTAATTACATTAGCAATGCATCTATTTAAATAGTTGTTTTGATTTTTGGAGATCAAACATAGCACCTGGCTTTGCTCTGTATTTACATTGAAAGCGTGCTTGTGAACTCCACGTTATTATCCTGTAGGCCCTGGCAACGCTTTTCCTCCTGCTGCTGTGTCTGGATGCAAGTGTTGGCTATTGCATTACTCCATTATTCCATTTAACCGTTACTGCCATTATATGTATTCTTAGGTTCCTGTTGTACAAAAGTACTGCAGATTGTCAGGCCGTATTAGATTTGAGTCTTTTTCAGAGCAAGTCACCTTAAAATCATTGTTCTCATTATTTTTAGAGCAGATGGCCCTGTCCCAAATGGCACATTTGATGTGCACTCATAGTCTTGTGCATGTCTGTGAAGTCCACAAGACTTTAAAGTAGAAATATTCAGTAAGCCAATTCAATAACCAGCCAGAATATTCTGTCAATGAAAAGCTGGTCTCTACCATTTTTATGCTATATGATTTGTTTTTTACTATATCAAGCATCAGTATTTTAATTTTTAATGTTAATTTTATTTAGTTAAAATATAGTTAAATGAATTTAAACTAAGTTACTTAATTGATCTAAGTTTTTGTCTTATGGACAAGGTCTTATTGATCAGAAATACAGTACAACCAGTAATTCTGTGAAATATATATATTTTATTTTTTTTACAACATATTACAGATAAACAACATTTTCTATTTTAAAATTTTTTTAAAATGTAATTTATTCCTTTGACACAAAATTACATTTTCAGCAGCCATTACTCCAAGCGTGTTACATGAGTCTTCATAAATCATTTTAATATGCTGAATTGTTGCAATTTTAAGAAAAATAAACAATTTTAGCAATGTTTAAAGAAATTATACTTTTTATCAGGATCCTTTGATGAATGGAAATTTCAGAAGAGAAAGAATTTATTTGAAATAGCATCCTTTGTACTAATTTAAATGTCTTCACTGTCACCTTTAATTTAATGCATCCTTGCTGAATAAAAGTATGAATTTCTCTCAGCGTTTGAATGGTAGTGCAGGTATATTGTATATTATATTTTTTATGTGTTTTTTTCTTCTAAAGCAAGGTGAACATCTCCTTCATCCTTCCACAAATACTGGTTATTTTAGTATTTTACATGAGATAACAAGTTCCCTTTGGAATGTTTTATATGAACCAGATAATTGCATTTGTTCGCTCAGTTGTCATCATCATTTTTTATGTTCTCACTTAATGAATATCACTAACTCAGAAATCTTCTCATCCAGGTTCCCACGACTCCTTTAGTTTCTACATCGACGAAGCCTCACCGGTTGGGCCGGAGCAGCCTGAGACCGTGCAGAACTTTGTCTCTGTGTTTGGCACAGTGGCCAAGAAGCTGATGAGGAAGTGGTTGGCGACACAGACCATGAACTTCACCAGCCAGCTGGAGGCGGGCATCCGCTTCTTTGACCTTCGCATCTCCACCAAACCCAGAGACCCCGACAACGAGCTCTACTTTGCACACGGCCTGTTCAGCGCCACCGTACGCGAAGGCCTGGAGCAGATCAGCACCTTCCTGGCCTCCCATGCTCGCGAGGTCGTGTTCCTGGACTTCAACCACTTCTACGGTGTGCAGAACCTCCATCACGAGAAGCTGGTCCAGATGCTGCGCACCATCTTCGGCGACCGACTCTGTCCGGTAGTGTTTGCTCAAGAGGTAAGCCTGAAGTACCTCTGGGAGAAAGAGTATCAGGTGCTGGTCTTCTATCACAATCCCATGGCTCTGGAGGTTCCTTTCCTGTGGCCTGGTCAGATGATGCCTGCTCCTTGGGCCAATACCACAGATCCCGAGAAGCTCATTCAGTTCCTTCAAGCCTCAGTAAAGGATCGGAGACGTAAGGGCACCTTTTTTGTGTCCCAAGTGGTTCTCACTCCCAAAGCAAGCACCGTCATGAAGGGTGTCACCAGCGGTCTGAGGGAGACCATCACAGAGAGGTAGGCTATAGTGCAAAATCCGTTCTGTGAAATTTGTGGCATCAAAGAACGTGTTGACTCATTACATCTCTGTTATCTTCAAATCAGCGCCAGGCAGATTTTTTTACAGTCCCAATTTAATCTCATTATTGTTATTAGCCGTTGCTCGGAGTCTCTTGGGCTTCACTGATCAGGGTTTGTCAGGCTCGGTTTGAAACATGAAACTCTTGGCAGAAAGCAGATTTCGAAATGGCTCTGGACGACAGAACAACATATTCAGTGCATTAATTCTAGAGTGCACCAATATTCTGCTCATTCAGATGACTGAGAGGGTGTCTTTCCGCTTCCCGCATGGAATACATTGGCATCTGCGGCTGTCAAAGGATGATCTTCTGTTATTCTTTCTCGCCTGTCAGCAAGCATGATGTATAGTGTGCCACTGGGCATGCAGCTAAGCACAGCCATAACAACTAGGCATTGGAATTGTAGAGAAATGTAATAATTAGATTCTGGTTTCTTAAAAGAATGATTCTTTTAGCATTTCTGAGGAAGAAATCTTTTTTCTAGATGATTAGATAATACATATTTGTAAAACAAAGATGTTTTTACCCAGATATTTAAATGACTCTTCATAGTCTTATCATAGAAGCAGTACATAAGATTGGTGTTAAATTTGCAATGCTAAATATTGAAAAAAAACTTTAGAATTTTTATTGCGTTTGTTTATTTTTTTAAATACCACCCACACACAAAACACACAGTAATGCTTATGTTTAACTACACATAGTCATATAAACAAGCAGTCAGTGAAGTCTCACGATACATACATATAATTACAGTTTATAATACAGTTTAATTCACTGAAAAGAAAGAGCTCATTTGTTTGGGAATAATTGGGACTATATTAGCCATGCTGTATGGAATAATTTATTAAAAGAACCAGCTAAAAGTGTTTATTTAGTAATTATACTACACCTGTCATGTATTATGTTTTCCACTGCACACTACTAAGATTTTGGCATCACTACGATCTCTTAATGTTTTTGAAAGAAGTCTCTTATGCTCACCAAAGCTGCATTTATTATTAAAAATCCAAAAAAACCCAGCAACGTTCTGATTTATTCCCTAAAAATTAATGCACTAAAATGTATTTGAAATCAATTCATTTTATGTTAAGTATACTAAAAATACTCTTACATATTTATGTACTTAATAAAAATACCCTGCAATTAAATTGTGCAAAACTAAAGATATAATGGATAATAGTTTATTTTTCTCATTTTCAAAAAAATCAAGTTTTTTGTTGTTTTATTTTATGTTTTCATGGTTTTTTATTGTGTTAGTTAGTTTTTTAGTTATTTTTAAACCTAGTCAAAAACCCAGCTGCATTTTGATTGAGATTAATTGGAATGCACAATGAAAAAACAGCATTTTATCACACAATTGATCTGTTTTTGCAAATAAACTGATATATTGAAGTATATTTGCTAAAGTGGAACTATTGTATAAGTAAACTTCAGGTACACTTCAAATATCATGCAATTAAAAACCGGTATTATCATTATACTGGTCATAAAATCCTCATCATAGTAACATTTTAGGTTTAATATTAAGAAATATGCATTGTGCACAAGTAATATTTCAAATAAAGTTTAAGGATAATTTGTATGTCTCGAGCAGCATGTTAATTGATTTGAACTATACTTAATATGAAATGTATTTTAAATATATTACTTTTTACTAGGGTTATTAGAATGTAAAATGTTTGTTTTCTGTTAAATGTAAATGTAATTTATTCCACTGATGACAGAGCTGAATTTTTAGCAGCCATTGCTCCAGTATTCAGTGTCATGATATCTTCAGAAAGACTTCTTATTATCAGTGATGATTTATCTGTGCTGCTTAATATGATACATGCTTTTCAGGATTCTTTAATGAAAAGAAAATTCCAAACAATGGCATTTAAATTTTTTTTTTATCTTTTATAACATTATACATCAATTTATTGTGTCCTTGCTGAACTTACTGAATTAACTTCTGCACCCAAATTATTGAACAGTAGTATATAGATTCAGTAGCTGTGTTGCTGGTACCGATAGTCGGCACAATTTGTGTGATTCTATTAACAGAACCGAGCATCATTTTGTCAAGGTATTGAACCATATCTGATCTGTATTCACACCTTACAAGACCACCTTCATGCGATCCTCATACATAGCTGATTCCCCCTGGGTATTTGGTGAGGAGCAGCACATTATTTCAGCTTAGTGTAACTGGAACATTAGCTAAAGGGCAGAGCTGACACCAGCGTTAGTCACCCTGGTTACTGGAAGACTCATTCAGAAGTCTCATCTCAGCATGTAGCAACATCTCAAGCGTTCAGGAGAAAATGCACACTTTTTTCATATATGTTTAAGTTATCCAGGCCAAAGCCAGTGTGATAGTTTGGTTGAACGTGTCGTTATTTTTTGCATCGACTGTGCTGATGGCAAATTAATTATAGATGAAGGGAGAGGTGGGGCACAGAGAGTAAAATGATACGGCCTCTGCCAGCACTCTGCAATCTGACAAGCATGCCGTCTTATTAGCTGATAAAGCCTTCTAGCCCTTGCATCATCTGGAAGTGAGCAGCAGAGCATGAGATAAATCCTGAGTCATAGTCCTCGCAAGAATGAATCTGTGTCTGCCGATGAGACCCCACTTCAGGTGCATCACCACCTGCAGACCATTTATAGAAGACCCAGCAAACAATGCGCATTAGATTTGTTCCAAAACCTGGTGATCTGCCGGCCTAATCACATAACTTAATCATGCTTCTTACTAAGATTTCGGCCACATAAGAAAGAAAAATATTGCTTTTGTAAATAATTGTGACATAAAAATAATAATAACTACATAAAAGTAATTATAAAAACTTTTTATTTAATTTATTATTTTTTACATTTTAATTTAAACTTTGTCGCAAATGTAAGATTATGATTATGAGTTTTGTGAAAAACATTTTTTACTTTCAGAATACAGCAATATTTGGCCGTGATACAACTTTAATATCTAACAGAGGTGTCAGTTTCTGCAAATAACTACTAAAATAAATGTAATATAATTTTATGCTATTTCATCAAAACGTATATATCGTTGATGCAAGATTAAAAACAAATCACTTGTGTTACTTTGCATGAGGAGCCCTCTATATATTACATAATAATAGTGTTGCAGCTTACATTCCACATTGGTCTCTTACATTTTAGTCAGGATGCTGCATTAAAAGGCAGCAGACAGCAATGCAACTCCCTATATTTTGAAACTGAGCTATTTCTGTTTGGGAACAAAACCCCTTAGATTGAAACGGACTGTATATATGTGTTTTCTCAGGGCTCTTCCTGGCATGATGCAGTGGATCCGCTCACAGCGACCCGGGGAAAGTGGAGTAAACATCATCACGGCTGATTTTGTGGAGCTGGGGGAATTTATCAGCGCTGTTATCACCCTCAACTACTACCTGGATGATGAGGAAGAGAACGCCACCTGAACACCTGAAAATTTCCCACATCGCTTGTGGTATCAATTACTTGCTCCCTCTCTCTTTGCCATATTTTTATGTTTTATTGATTTTTATTTATTTTTTGGATAATAGAGGCTGTGTTCGTCAGACATTTGTAGGGCTAATGGAAACCATGAGAATGATAGTAGAGACCAGACACGGTCAGGTAGAAATATTTCTGTAAGAGGATGAACAGGGGCCAGATGCTGATTTCATTTCTTTCTGGGCAAAAAAGGTGACTGGCCTTTTCCCATGTTTCTCTGCTTCCGATCTGTTGGACTACTAGTTACTGATCCACATGCTCGAAACCTTGATAAGTTCTGCCCAAATTCTGCTTCTGATCAAAGTAACAGTAACATTAACTCACTTCATGGGAATAAATATCGTTTGTACAGTGAATGTGATGCTGAATCTATAGTAGGTTTATTTCTAGTGGTCATAGTAACTTGTATGATTGTCGAGTTGTAAATACTTGTAAACCTGTTGAATTGTAACTTTGCTCACTATTTGTCATGCCCGAACATACGTCAAAAGTTTAGGTTCCCTTTGGGGCTTCGGTCTGGTCTTACAATGTTGAAGAAGTAAACTATTGGATGTTTGTATTCACAACCAAAAATTGCAATTGTACGTAACAGCATTTTTGCCTTTCTGCAGTTATCAACACTAATAAGTGAGGCTTTGTATCTACATTTTTGTAGTCGTCTTTTACTTTATCCGGCAGATTCTT
Source organism: Enteromius argenteus (assembly GCA_032357425.1). Taxonomy (NCBI): domain Eukaryota; kingdom Metazoa; phylum Chordata; class Actinopteri; order Cypriniformes; family Cyprinidae; genus Enteromius; species Enteromius argenteus. Next base: position 13,298,552 of record JAUCMR010000160.1, read on the forward strand.
TTATATATCTGTGAACAACATAAATATTCTTTGCATTTGCACTGCTGTGACTGTGGACTGTTAAAGGGTGGCCACTGAAGTTACAGGAAAAAACCAAACCCATACAATCCATCAACTAACAATGCACAATTTGGCACAATTGTAAACATGCATACATAAACAAACACGCAAGAGACTCACTTAATGGGTGTGAACAGGCTTATTATAACACCATTTTCTAATTAGTGAGACTAATTGGGTAAATAGCCATGCTAGTGTTTTAATCACACAAAAGTAATTGAATTTGTTCAATATATGACATCATGAAACAATGTCCCGCACTGCTGCCTTCTCTCTTTTACAGTCAGGAGGCACTGGAAAACTAACTGGAAAGTTTGCAGCATTGTTTGTTTATTGAAGTGTTTAAATCATTTTTTATTAATGTGACAATCCCATGGTCGATCTGGAGCATGGACTTGTGTGAATGCATTAATCATGCCTTTGTACAGTATAAAATTGCATGTAGTTGTCTAGGTCGATAAATTGTATGTAAACTTTCTATGGGTATATGTCCTAATCGAACATTTCTGACAAATCTGGTGTATAATAAATGTAAATACTGCATATATACCACATAGTGTGTGTGATTATACAAAAATACAGCCAAATGCAATTTATATATTCAGTTAATTGAATACAGCTTTTCCATGAAAAATAGGAAATTACTACATTTAAATTTTTGGGTGAACTATCCCTTTAAGGCAGGGGTGGGCAACTTACCTTACACCTGGAGGGCCGGTGTCCTGCAGAGTTTAGCTCCAACCCTAATCAAACACACCTGCCTGTAATTTTCTAGTGATCTTGAAGACATTAATTAGCTTAGAT
>JAUCMR010000160.1:13308588-13320799 GCA_032357425.1 Enteromius argenteus
ATTAAAAATTATTTGAATTGAATGAAAATGTAAAATTGTTAATATCAATATTTTATATTTTCATGTATAAAGACTTACATGAAAAAGATTTACATACATTTAATTTATTCATATATTATATATATATGTATGTATATACTTATTTCAGAGTGTTCAGTTAATGTCTTTATGTCTTAGGAGTGATTCATGGAGACTGGGCCTGTTGGTCTTTATGGAGCTCCTGCAAGGAAGGTCAGAAACGCCGGAGTCGCTCCTGCAGTCGTCCTGCTCCCTCAGGCGGCAGAGACTGTATTGGGAACGCTGTGGAGACGACAGGCTGTGAGGATGAATTAGATTACCTACGGTGAGGAAAGGTCACCACACTGTTCAACAGCACAAAGCTCTGTTCTGAAAAGCTGCAATAAGCTGTTATTTACAAGGTGCAAGAGACCCAGAGAAAGTTACTGTGCAACAACACTGCCACTATGTGGAAACCTGACTTATTGGTTTTGACCTATTTTCAGTACAATGGAGCCTCACTGCTTTGAAAATTCTATCACACCCAGGAAAAGTTGTAAAACGCCCCCTTTCCTTGCTAATGGATTTGTTTTGGTAATAATAATTAGAATTATATTTTAAAAATGATATTATTAGAATATGATTGAATATGTTTTTTAATATGTTATAATGATGTCGTCTTCCCCTAATTGCAGTACCCCAAAGATGCATATCCTGTGGGCAGTAAGATTGAGTATACATGTATTGAGGGCTTTCACCTGCTCGGGGATCCTATAGCAGAATGCCAAGAAAATCTGGACTGGTTGAGAAATCAAATAGAGTGCAAGAGTAAGTGTATGTGACTTTTTAGAGCTGTCATTTTCTGATGCTAATATCTATTTCCATTGTATCTTTATATTTATATTTTTATATATATATATATATATATATATAATATGTGTGTGTGTACAACTAGATTTTATTATACATTTTATATTCTGTATATATAAATCATGTTTTTGAAATATTTGATTCATTAGTAACTTCTTTAAGATCATTTATAATTCATTTATATATTAAATGATATAAACATAACTCTTTTGTAAGATATATTTTATGTAACATATGTAATAATTATTGCTGTTTTAATTATAAATTTTAGAGCATGAAAAAACATGTTTCATAAATACAAAATTATTAATAATATATATATATATATTTTAGTTTTATATTGTATAGAATTTTATTAATTTATGTATCTTTATAACTTTTATTATTTTTGTTATTTTTACATTTTAAAGAAATGAGAAACCATGTTTTATTAATACTACATTATATAAATACATTATATAATATCATTTTTATGTTATGCATTTAACATGTTTAGAATTTTTTTTCAGTTATTGTATAAATGTCAACTTTATATGTTAATTTTAAAACATTTTTATATTTTACATTTGAGAGAAATGAGAAACCATAAATATGTTGTGTATGTTTTATAATAAATGTTGCTTTCTGTCTGCAGAAACATTATGTGATCTACCTCAGCTTCCTCCAGATGTCAGTGGAAGCCCATGGAAGCTTACCTATAACATCGGTGAAGCTGTCTCACTTTCCTGCCCTGAAGGGAAAGTCAGAGAAGGTCCAGCTGAGATTCGATGCAATGCTGGCCTTTCCTGGTCACCGCAACCAAAAGAATCCAGCTGTCTCACAGGTACAAAACCATTTACAAGGTCAATCGATAAATTCTGAAATGTAATTATGTATAAAAATGTAGAATTAATGTGAGAAAAAAAATACAGTTTGAGAAAATGTGAGTAAAAGTTATTTGTTTTCCACCAGTTTTAAATTCAACCACTGTGCCAGTGCAGTGCCAGCCATGGGAGAACCTGGCAAAGGACAAATGTGTCTGTAAAGTGCCCCACGAGTGCAGGTATGTTACCAGACAGGAAGGCTTTAGCATGTACATTACACAAATGCAAAAAATAAATAAATAAATGTAAAAAGTCATGTACATGTCATAAGGGCATTTTAAATACAGCCATCCACCAAAACCCACACATTTGATTTTCAGTTTAATAAAGGATTTCATCTCTCTTCTGTAGGTCTTCCTTGGAGATATGTGCCACTGATGAGAAGCGCGGTCGGACAATGAGACTGAGTCTGTGTAAAGTACAGGCTATGCGCTGTTTGGGACATCAGTACACTCTTGCTGAAGACAGTGCCTGCCAGTGGCCACATCGTTCATCCACCACTTGCCCGCAGTGCACACTCTGGGAGACATGTGATGGTGAGGGATTAAGAAATACAAAAAATAATGGCATACATCCCCTCATGAAAAGGAAGTGCAAAAAAAGAGTACTACAAATTATATTTTGTTACAAACTTGCAAGACCTGTGCCTGAATTATGGGTAATGAAAGGTTCATATTTTGGTTTTAGGAGTCCCCAACAACAGCTTGATATGCATGCAAGGTCAAATAACACTTCCATTGTCTTATAGTATGCATTAATTTGCACCTTATTCTTAGCAGCTGAAGTTATCATTATTGAAGAGCAGTGAATGGGAGAGTACCACAAATAATTTTTTTCACCCTCTCATTTCCATAAACTAGTTTTTTGTGTAATTTGATGAAAAGGTGATATACTTCAGAAGAGTGTTATAAATGTACATACATAAAAAAAAAATACAAATATGAAAAACTTTTCAGGATTTTTGATGCTGAAAAGGTTCTATTAGTTTAACTATTCAGTTTTGCAAACCCCTCTTTCGTCTGACGCTAATCTACGATGATTGGTCTGATTGGTCTCATTTTCATTCCATCTTGCCTGTAATGCCTGATAAGAGCGCAGTGCTGCTTTGTGTAGTGTGTTTACTATTTTTACCGCTCCAACAGTGGCACCTAGTGGCAAAGAATAAATTAGCATTTTCATTCAGACCAACTCAAAAAGACTGAGAAGTGGGTGAGCAATATGCTAATGTTTGCTATGTATGCTAATGACGTCAACATTAAACGGCTTAAGGCTTGTACACACCTGGACAAATATCGCCGACGTTTAGGCCTTATGACTAAACAAAGGGCGCCAATATGAGTGTGCACACCGAAGCGTTAAGCGCAAAGCTTAAAGGCCCCGATATACTTCAAACAAACTTCTTTTTCGTTCTTCGTTTGAGGACAAAAAGAAATTCGAAAGCCTGAGTGACGGTATACTGTTTCCGAACATTCTGACACCCCCGCACTGCTGGAGGCGGGGTGAGATTAATGTAAACATGACGCAACGCTCACACATAGCCTGTAAATTTGATTTAAAAACAAAGGTTAATATATTGCATAACTTTTAAATTAGGTTTAAAAGAAGAACAACGACAGCAGCAGTGTGGTGTAATATTTATATATAGATATACATATACATACATACACATATACATATATATACTGTATACACATAAATATACATCGAACTGCCAAAATGAACTCAAAACGAACTGCGTTTTGGTCTGATTTTGTTCGAAATGATGTCATTTCAGTTTGTTCTTCGATTTCGTTTGAAGTATCTCGGGCCTTAAAAGCTACATTAATAAAAACGCCTGTGTTAAAAACTGGCCAACCAATGAGATTGCCGCTTTTGTTCACATAACTGGAGCTTCTGAAGCGGCTTGGTGGTGCTCAAGCACAAAATGGTCTTGCCAAGCACACGAAAGTAACCAAGCACCAAGGCAAGATGAATGATTTTTTTTTGACAGTTAAAGTGTGTGAATGATTTTGACAAGTCTTCTGGCTTCCTTCTTATTCTGTGTGACAAGCGAGTGACAGAATCATAAAAAGTTGCGCAGCGCCACCTTGTGTACCGGGGTATTTCTGTATTTCATTAAGCGTTAGTGAAAATCGATTGGGTATGAACAGCGAAAAACGCTGAGGATAATTGCACGCGATAATCGTCCTAGTGTGTACGAGCCTTTAGGATTGTAGTAAGGGCATTCCTAAAATAGTCCATGTGACATCAATGGTTTAACTGTAATTTAACGAAGCTACGAGAATACTTTTTGTGCGCGAAGAACACAAAAATAACGACAGTCAATTAATCACACTTCTTTTTCACAAGGGTCATTTTGTAACATGAGTGTCAAGACATGTTCACATTTATTTTGCCCTTTTGAAGGTCTGTGGTTAACATGACTTGACTGTTTTACAACATGAAGTGCATGCTTTCAAGATGAATGTAGCACAATGCTTTAATGCTGTGAAACAAATCTTGGCCATCTCTTCAAATAATGTTAACCTCAGAAATAGAAAACTGCCTTTTGAAAAACCCATTTGAAATTCCTGAGGGAACCCATGGCCTGAAAATGTAAATTCTTGCTAATGCATTTTTGAGGCTGGTAAGGGAAGTGCTATTTTAAAGACTTCAAAATGTTACATTTAGATGCAATGTTGCATTCAGAAATGCTTGGCTATAACAATTGTGTCATTGTAGAGCAAACGAACAGCTGCCGTTGCAAGACAAGTGAGGAATGCTCATCCCTGGATGCTTGGATCCATGTGTGCGTGCAGCAGGAAGGAGCGTCTGCACCAGCGACAATGACAGAATGTGAGGCGGCAGTGAGGAAATGCAGAGGAGAAGCTGTCCGCATTGTCAGTATTCAACCCTGTCAATCATAATCTCAGAGCTTCACTAATGAATTAAATAAATGAATTCTGTAACCTAAATATACAATCAAAAAACTAAACCAGAGTCACATGATTTCAGCATCACTCAAGTAGTTCCAAACCTGTATGAACTTCTTTGTTCTTGCAAACACAAAGGATGGCATTTTGAAAAACGTCTGTAACCAGGTGGTTTTGGGTCAACATTGACTTCCATAGTTAGGGGGAAAATACTATGGAAGTCAATGGTGACCCAAAACTTTTTTCAAAATGTCCTCGTTTGTGTTCGGCACAACAAATAAATTCATAAAGGTTTGGAACTACTTGAGGGTGAGTAAACGAGGACAGAATTTTCATTTTTGGGTGAACTATTCCTTTAAGTTAGAAAAGTTTGCCGGAGCATAGTGGAATAGTGAGTAGATAAGTTTTCCAGTTTACTGTGACAATATTTGATGTCCCAGACAACCTCTGTGGCCCATTTAACTGCATTTTTAAGACAAGTAAAATCTTTTTTTTTTTTAAATCACAAGGGAGTATTAACTTGTGTATTTTATATCATAGAATAAAATGAGAATCACTTGCAGACAAAAATCAAGTAAAACTAAGTGTCTCCACTTTCCTTAACCTTTTGGTTAGCCTAATAACCAGCAAAAAATAAGTAAGCACAAGTTAAACCAACATTGCCGTGTATTCCTGTCAACCTGTTCTGGACTTCCACTGGGCTCTGGACAGCATCATATTGAGCCAGCTCCAAACGTCCTGCCAAACTCCTGACAACCAGCCCGGATTCCGCCAACAGCTTGTCCAGCGTCAGCACTGCAGCCAAATAATTAACCTGAAAACCATGTCTGTTCCCGTAAACGCTTTTTTTATTGCACCTTCCATTACTGCTTCAGCATTGTTGCGAGAAAGTAAAAGGGTAGGCACTGCTGCCAGGTGCGAATTTCACAGCCTCCCTATTAATGTGCTAACAAATCCAATAACCTATAACTGACTGAGATCCAAACGTGATAAATTTAATGGGAGACACTGAAATTGGATCCTGTGACCTGTCAGAAGGGTTGTTCTGAGAATTGTGAATAATAGGGTAGATATCAGATGGTTTATATTGTTTCTCACTGAGAATCTGACTAATATGAGTCTCTCTGAAAAGAGGGCTTTTATTATTCCATAGATTAATATCTGTACCTTTTCTTATGGTGTTTTGCACATTAAATAAAACCATTTCTAACACAAGACACACAGTTCAAGTTTGTTAAATCATTAAAAAAAGGTTTATTACCAATGTAAAACGACAGTGCGCCTTTCATAAACACTACAGTATCTTCACCATGCCTGACACATTTAGAACTGTTATTAATAAGCAAGACCCATGCTGAGCCCCTCCAATCTGGACTTATATCACACCAGATGGATAGACATGCCACCCTTTACTGACAATCTCTTTAAAAGAATCACAGTTTTGAAAAATAATTCAGAGCGCTAGGTTTACATTGTATATGTACATCTCTAAAATTTCCATTTTTAGATAATATTCTTTATTTACAAAGGCTTCTTCAGGTATTATATACTCCTAAAGGCTGAAACAAAATGAAAAAATAAAAAGGTTACAGGATTTCGGTTTATGGAAGACTAAATAATACTGTAGTGAAAACATGGTAACAGCAAAAAATCAGACCAAAAGAACCAACAGATAGCACATTCAGTCATGTTGCAGTGTATTTTTCTTTTTTTAAGAAAAATGTTTATGTATAACCTCTGCTCTAATTAGCGCTCTTGAACGCCTTACAACACCTGTCTTGACAAAAAGCACAGCATATGAATCGTGTGGACAAACATAGCAGTATTCATACAACAAACCGTTTTCTTTACTAAGCATAATGTAGACGAACATTCAGTAGAAAAGGAAAATCTGTCGTATTGATCAAATATTACATAGTGTTTGTATGACTACTGATGTTACACAGATATTACTATTTATTCTCAAAGCAGTAGGAAATCGGGACAGAACTCACCAAAAGAAAGCACTGGTTTGGGAAATGGCAGTAGTACTGTTGATTGGTGAGTGTCACACATTTTGAGGAAATGCAGTCGTTTGTGACTGAACTCTGGGAGAGAGAGCTCTTTTAGCTGGACACCAGACAACAGAGGCCAAAGAAACGCCGCTTTCTCTGCCGGACCAATGGGTATGGCGTCAGATTCAACAAACTGCTGTCATCTGTATTGATATGAAAACAGATGAATGTAAAGATAAGTAGCAAACATTGATTAATCTGTCCTTTCATTGGGCATCATATACTTTATACATTTAACAAATCATTATTTCATGTTAAGGCCCACTATCAAATATGACTGGCAAATAGCATATAGCTAGGATTGGCCTTATATATGAACGCTGAGATTCCTGTAGTTAGACATGGATCAGTTGAGAGTCAGCTAATGCGAACGTGAATAACACGACCTGCCAGAACTTAAAAAACACTTGATTTTTAATTAAAACATTATGCTACCTTGTAGCCAACATTCACTAAATGTTGCGCTAGTCTGAAATTTGCGAAATGGAAATAAAAATGTGGCCACTTTAGGGAAGCAACTACATTACTATTAGTATTTATATTTATATTAGAAATATCCATTAATAAAAAATTTTAAAAATCACAGTAAAGGCAAAGTGAAAAACTATCACGGTTTCCATAAAAATATTAAACAGTTGTTTTTAACACTGGCAATAAGAAATATTTCTTGATCAGCAACTCATCATATTTGAATTATTTCTTAAGGATCATGTGAAAATATATATTAAAACAGACAACATTTTTATAACTTTTTAATAACAATATAACAATTTTACTGTATTTTTGATCAAATTAATGTAGCCTTGGTGAGCATAAAACTGTTCTTTCCAAAACAAACAATCTTACAGCTCCAAACATTTGAACGCTAGTCACAGATGAATTGACCTTGATAGTGTTGAAGTTTTGTTTGATGGTCAGTTTGTGTTTTCGATGAATTTGTTGGTAAAATATTAAGAAAGTTAAGAGATATTACCTTGGTTTTTCAGTGGTAAAGGCATGGTCTCCCTGAGTTTGCTTAGCAGATTTTTCATTTCTGTCATGTCCCTGGAACATCGAGGAGACGTTTCAAATTCAAACTGTCAGTTTCATAAAAAAAAAAAAAATCCTGTTCAGCAGCTCAGACTATTCACCTCTCTATGTTCTCAATGTCTGTGGCCACCAGGAAGTATGTCTGCGGACAGTCCGGTGGAGTAGATGATGTGTCTTCCAGGATTGGGATGTCAGAGCTGTCCTCTTTCTTACTTTCTACCCTTGTAGCTCCTGAAAAATGTTTTCCTGCAACACATACATTGAGATATCACTAACAGACTCTAGAGGAACAGAAATGGTCAAAACATGTCATATCAAGGTTTGACCCCAGGGCAACAAGTCAATCCGCTCCCAGAGCATCCATATTTACTGCTTCTAAAAAGCTTAAATCAGATATAATTCACAGGAACTAGCAGTGTCGCCACTGGAAAGCTCTACAGTTGGACAAGCCGGTCTTCATCAACAGCAATTTCCTGTCGCTGGTGTGGCTGTTTCCTGCTGAGAGCCCAGGGGCGCCCTCACAGCATTACCTTTCCTGTGAAGCTGCAGGGATCCCAGCAGACACACAGACTTCAGCATCTCTGTCAGGTACATTTCCAGACAGCACTGCAGCTGGATGAAGAGGCGGCAGATCTCCGGATGTATTTCTCCATCTTCTGGGCTGTGAAAAAAAGAAGCATCAATAATGCATCTTAGATCTGGATTCTGCAGCGTTCTGGCCCCGAGCCCTGCGCTTCAACCTGTCTAATTTCTCACAAGATACCTCCCTGCGCTCCTATGCCTCACTGTCCACGAGTGACCAGTGACGGAAATCATCTCAATCTGTAGGACTGTCATTTCAATTAAACAGTCACGGCAAGATTCACAAAAACACAACATTAAAAATTAAATGAAAAAGCAATTATGGCTAAATTAATTTAAATGCACATAATATAGTAATACAAAATGAACAAAACTATTTTTAAAATGTGAAGCAGACTGAATACAAATTAAGCATTATTATTATTTTTTACTTATGGTAGAAAATTAATATATATATTTTTTTTTTTTAATTTGCCTTTTTTTTTAACTTAATTTTTGCTTATTTATTTAAATGCACATAATATAGCAATACAAATAAAACAAAAATATTTTTAAAATGCAAAGCAGACCGAACACAAATTAAGTATTTTTTTTAGTTGAAATATGGAAACCATTCATGAAACAAATAAAATGACACTGTCTATACGAAACTTAATGACCAAATAAAAAGCCCACTGAAATCATGCCAATATTCTGCATGGCAGCAAAATCATTGTTAATATATCATGAATATTCACTATCTCCCTAAGTAGATGTTTGACTATTTCTGAGCAGCATGTTTACAAGGCTGTACAGACAATCTAGAGCTCTAAACATATTAGCTCAGTGGTGAGTGAGAATTCTCAGAAAATCAGATTTCTCAGAATCCTACGCCTGTAATTACTGCTCTATAATTCCCAGGTGTAATGCTGAGGCATGGTAGATACTTTTCCTCTTCTTTTTTTCCCCTGATCTTGAATTACTTGGAACTCAGAGATGCACCAAATGCATGCATAAAAGATAAATCGTGTAAAGCAAGGCCATAACCACACCTTGACCATTGCAGAAAAACAATTTTTCGTGAAGGATAAAGAAATAAAACGCTAGGTCAATTTCTACTTGCAAAGTTATGATTGAGAATTACATACACGCCAGTCAGCACCAGCTTATATTTATAACCTTATGTTGCTGTGAAGGTGAAATTTTGTCACATTTTCATAATATGACACGATTTCAATAGGGGGCCCATGACCCCTAGGGGGGCCGCAGGGGTACTACATGCTAGTTATTGCTCGATAACAAATTGATTTTTGTTAAAGAAATAAAAAAATGAATTAAAAACGGGATACTAAGTTAAAATAAAGCTAATACCACATTAAAATGTACTGTGTAATGTAAATATATTACTCTTTGCATCCACAATCAAATACCTGTATGCATGTGTGTGTTTTTACCCTGATATTGCAGAAAGGTTTTGATGTGCAGTACGTGCCATCTCACAGCCTTTTGTGCGTGTCTTGTGCATTTCCGCACGAAGAGAGGGACAATCAGTGGAAATCTCTCCAATAGAGATAACCAACTCCCTATAGAGGGCCACAAGTGTATTGAACTCCTGGACAACCTGATGGAAGAAAGAAAAACAAATGCAAACTGAGAAAATGCAGGGCGCACAAAACCATTTTAACCTTGAAAACAAGCATTTAAAGGAAACATGACAATACATCGATGAAAAGACATGTATCTAACTTGTCAAGATTTGTTTTTTCATTCTGAACACTGAGACAACCTGACAGTGCCACAAAGGTAAAACAGGCTATTTGTTGGAGTGCAGCGCCACAGGCGACAGATGCTCATGCCATTTTATCAATATTTGGCAGAAAGGAAGCGTTCAATGGCAAGCTGTTTTAATATTAATACCTTTATATAGAGTCTATTGTTATTACTTGTTTTTAGGTTTTAATTACTCATAAGTAATCTCAGAGTGATTGCTATGTTTTCTTATTATTTCTCTAGTGACTATTCAGAATAGAATAGATTTACACTTAGTAACTCACTATAGTGACAAGTAACTGTTACATTACACTTACTGCATATTTTGTCATTGAATTATGCAGACAAGTTGTTTACAAACACTCCAGCACTTACGAGCAACACTGGAATAGTGACTAGCAACAACTGGAATAAATATGTGACCCTGGACCACAAAACCAGTCATGGTTAAAATTTAGATTTATACATCATCTGAAAGCTGAATACATTTCCACTTATTATTAATTATTAATAATAATTATTTTTGGCATAAAAGAATAAATAGATCATTTTGACATACAATGTCTGAACACTGTCATCTATTGCTACACATATGATTGGTTTTGTGGTCCAGGTACTCATATTTGTCATAAACGAACAACTAATCTCAGCATTGCAGAATTCAGTGTCAAACATTCAAAGCAGTTGTTCAATGTTAACTCCGCTTGCCACAATAAGCCTGCTGCCTGTTAATGGGGCAAAGACTCCTCAAACACAACACACAAGCCAGTTTGCTTTTCAAATGCGCCCGCAGTTTTAACCCAAAATGGAGTACTAAATCATATCGCTCACTTCCATACCATAATCTGCCAACTGAAACGTAGTTTCTGGAAAAAAAATCAGCCCGAGAAAACGAAGCTGGAACTACCGCCGCACCACCACAGGACAAGTCACAGACCTCCGAGCTAAATCATTCAATATTTAACGTCCCTAGTGTCGCATTATACATTTAGGATGTTGGCACTTGCAGAACCCTACGTGGATTTCAAACAGTGCAGGATTCAGAGCGGAATAATGCTGTGGGTCATGACGCAGGCATATACGCACCATTCTGCAGTCCGCTACGGCACGCAGAGCCTCGCTGCTCTCCCGGCGCTCCGACTCTCTGGACGGGGGCTTACTGCCGATCTGGAAAATGGTCCCGGCAGTTCTGGGGCGGTTTTTGCGCCCATTCGGTGCAGAACTCATGCATACACATCAAGTGAAGAAACTGCCCTGATATAAAATGCCGATTGATCAATATGCTGCCACTCGTTTGGTAAATTTCTTACTCAATTGATCGATCTGCCCGTGCCTTGCTCCTGGATTCTCTCCGCATTGCCACGATGCAGAAGCCGAGTCACCTTCATTCACTCCAGCAGAGAGCTGAAGTGTCCTTGCAGGGCTTCGTCTTCTTCAGCAGAGAGAAATGCGATAACAAAGAACCAGATGCAAACATGTCTTGATGCCCCGTATAGTCCTTCAACGAAGAAATAACAGCCGCTTTTAAACGAAACACCTCCCCGCGACAGTAACCGCAACTCGAAATAGTCTAATATGCGCCGCAAGTTGAAACGATAAACTCTATATGGCGTTTATTGAGAGTAGGTAGCAGAAGGTGATCTAAGAGCGCTATTCTAACCTTGATAGGTGCAGTTGCTTGAGGCATGACGTGGTTGAACACACTGCACTCTCATAGGATGAGAATACTAATGCAACAGATTCACCAACTCCAGTGTGTTCACGGCTTCATCAAGTGTGCAGCTTAAAGGAAGCAGTGAAAATACACCCGTGAAGTCATATCTGCCCTGCTGGGGAAAAAAGCACCACAAGTCAAGTTAAAGTGTCTTTCTGGTCTTCTGGTCTGGTCAAGTTGTTGTCCAAAACACTTTTAAGTCAAACATATTGGATCAGACTAGACGACAAATCATCTTCAACTGGTTTCAAAGTTTTTCAGCAGGTGCTAAATAGATAAAATAACGTATTTAACAAATAGTTAATGAGTACGTGTTTGTGTGTGTTCAATAAGACGCTTCCCATGGAAGCCATTTCAAATGAATCTTATTAAATATTCATAAAAGTAAAGTATTTTAAGGCTGGTTATTAGGAAATGTATTTGTGGTTGACTCATATCATG